>APFE031239537.1:0-13715 GCA_000404065.3 Pinus taeda | reverse complement strand
GGTGGAGGAGGAGGAGGAGGAGGAGGTGGAGGTGGAGGAGAAGAAGGAGGAGGAGGAGGTAGAGGAGGGGGAGGAGGGGGTTTTGTTGAAGGAGGAGGTGGAGGAGGTGTTCGAGGAGCGGGTGGAGGTGGTGGAGTAGGAGATTGGAGGTTGAGTTGGTGGAGGAGGAGGCAGAGGTGGAGGTGGTGGAGGAGGTGGAGGCATAGGTGGTAGAGGAGGAGGTAGAAGTGGTGAGGTGGAGGTGGTGAAGAAGGAAGAGGAAGTGGAGGTGGAGGTGGTGGGGGAGCAGGAGGTGGAGGTGGAGGTGGAGGTGCAAGTGGTGGTGGAGGAGGATGTGAAGTTGGAGGAGGAGGTGGTGTTGGTGGTGGAGGAGGTGGATGTGGAGGTGGAGGTGCAAGTGGTGGTGTAGGAGGATGTGAAGTTGGAGGAGGAGGTGGTCATGGGGGAGAAGGAGGAGGTGGTGGTGGTGATGGTGATGGTGGAGGAGGAGGTGGAGGTGGAGGTGGTGGAGGAGGTAATGGTGGAGGAGGTGGAGGTGGATGTGGAGGGGCAAAGGTAGTGGTGGTGGTGGAGGAGGAGGTGGAGGTGGAGGAGGACGTACAGGAGGAGGCGAAGGTTGATGTGGTGGAGGAGGTAGAGACAAAGGAGGAGGAGGGAGCGTAGGAGCAGGAGGAGGTGGTGGAGGTGGAATTAGATGAGGAGGAGGAGGTGGATGAGTTCCTGGAGGTGGAGATGGTGGTGGAATTGGAGGTGATGGAGGTATAGGTGGAGGGTGGAGGAGGAGGAGGATGAGAAGGGTATGGAGGAGGAGGAGGAGGTGGATGTGGAGGTGTAGGTTGAAATGGAGGTGGAGGATGAGTGAAAAAGGAGGTGGAGGTGGAGGTAGAGTGTGAGGTGGAGGAGGAGGTGAAGGTGGAGGTGGAGGTTTAGGTGGTGAAGGAGGAGGAGGAATCGAAGGAGGTGCTGGAGGAGGTGGAGGTGGAGGTGGAGAAGGTGAAGGAGTAGGAGAAGGAGGAGGGGGTCGAGGAGGTGGAGGTGGAGTTGGAGGTGGTGGTGGATGGGGAGGAAAAGGCGGCGAAGGTGGAGGAGGAGGAGGAGGCAATGCTGGAGGAGGAGGAGGAGGATGTGTTGGTGGTTGTGGATAAGTAGGAGGAGGAGTAAGATGAGGAGGTGATGGAGGAGGTGGAGGTGGAGGCAGAGGCATATATGGCTTTGTTTATTCTTTGGGTATTTCACATATTTTCCATAATTATCATTAATTTTTTATACAGCTAATTTTTTAAGAAAAATAAATTGATTTCCAATTCAATTTCTCTGATCACCTGAGCTGCTTCGTTTTTTAGTGAATCCACAATTTATCTTGTATTTTGTTTCAAAATTTTTTTTAGGAAAGAGAAATATGTTCTATTATCATTTTTGATGTTGAAATCCTTTGATGATACTTATATTGTAACATGTTATACTAAGTAATGAACATTTTTCTTTGTGGACTATATCTTTGAACTCAAAAATTGTGGCTTTATAATGAGTTGGGTTAATTGATTTTTTTATCATATAGCAAATTAACTTTCACCACATATTTCTGTAATTTCAAAAAATTGTGTATTGATCAACAATTATTAGAGTTTTGATTGAAGAAAAAAATACAATAGTTACTATAATAGTTACAGACCAAGGAGTTGACAAAACTTATAGATGGTGATGAATCATCAAATCCTAACAATGCTTATTTATTTGAAGCGAATTAATTGGATAATCATTTTTCTATGAGAGAATAAATGTATAAGAATGAAAAATAACTTGATGTAAAGATTAAATGAGGGATTCACCAATAAGTTACAAGATTTTATAATTAACTAAATGATTCACTAATATTTTATAACATTTTACAATTCATTGAAAGATGCACCAATATTTTAGAGTATTTTATATTTTAGTAAAAAATTCCCTAAAATTTGATATATACCTACAGTGCACTAGATAATGATCATTAGTTACTAGTAGAAAGGAAAATAAGAAATCACATGAAGATAAGGAACATAGGAATAGAAGAAGAGAAACATGTAGCAAAGAAATAACAGAGTGTTACTTTATATTATATTCTCTTCAGAAGCCAGTCACAAAAGATACAATGATGCATACATTTCCATATTTCCATATTTCCATATATATATATATATATATCTTATTTCGAGATAGTCACAAAAATTTAATTGTCAAAACTAATTTAGCCTATCTAACTTAGACTCTTGACTCAACTAGAGAGTTTATCGAATTTATAAGATCAATTCTAGAATTGTTTGGGATCATCAACTAAGTCGACTAGCCCCTCCAACATCTCCCTTACCCTTAATATCTTCTTTGTGATAGAGAAGGGAAGATTTGGAGTCTTACAAAATTTGTACAAAATTTGACACCATAAATTAAAACATTTAAATCCTTATAATGAAATAAAAGTTGTTCTAGGAAGATCACATTTGGAGAATGCTTTTTGACATGAGGCATAGGAGAACAGAGGGAAGAACAATCTTAGTTCAATGTGCGCATGGGTTTTTCTTAATGCCTATAAAGGGTGGACGAGGAGGGAGCTCCACTCCCTCCTACAAGAAGGCCATGGCCAGCAAGGGGAAAAAGCCTCTAGAAGATGTTAGGGAAACAGGGGTGGAAGGAGAGAAGAGCACAGAAGTGGGGTTAGTAGAACCCATAGAAAATAATCAATATCACAGAAATGAAAAGGAGGTAGAGGACAAACAACAAGAAATTAAAGACATGAAACACAAGGGACCCTGCAAAGCCAAAACAAACATAACTCCCAGGGTGGTGTTAAATAATCCAGAGCTGCAGGCATACAGGGAACATATGGGGATATATGCCATCATCTGCAAGTTCATGGGACTACAACCCACTTAAAAAGCTCTTCAATCATGGATCAGATACCACTAGAAACCTAAAGGAAGTATATATCTTCACCTTGGGTCTAAGGGTTTCTTTACAGTGGTGTTCACAAATATAGAAGACAAGGACAAAATATTTGAAGGAGGGCCCTACTTCTTTATGTGACAGGACTCTACATGAGACCCTGGGTCATGAACTTTGTAACAAAAAATGAGACTTTTACTTCAGTACTGTTTTCGGTAAGGCTTGACTCTCTACCTCTTGATTACTGGCAAAATGAATCATTAATGGCCATAGGAAATAAATTAGGACACTTTGTAAAAGCCTCTGAAGCCACAAGAAGGGGAAAATATACTTCCTTTGCCAGAATTTGTGTGGAAATGGAGCTATCAGGAGCCCTAACAGAGGAGATAATCTTGGAATTTGTTTATGAAGAATGGGTACAAACAATACATTATGAGCCCATTCCATTTAGATGTTGCGAATGCCATGAACATGGACATCTTTTTAGCGACTGTCCGCTCAACAAGTAAATGAACAAAAGCAGAAGAACTATAGTGAAAGAAGCAGACAGCTTTCAGAAAGTAGTTAACCGAAGTAAAGGGAGTAAGAGAGGTACGAGGAATCAACACCGAGAAGAACAATAGCTTAGATAAAATAGTTTACAGGGGACTCAGGAAGAGGAAGAGAATACTAAAGAAGAACAAGCAACAGAAGAAAGTTTTGCAGAAAAAGAGGAAGGGAAATACCCGGTACAAACACAAAATGATGAGTACCAGAAAGAGGCCACCATGAGTGATGTTAATCAAGAAATGGACCATGAAACAACCCAGAGCGACATGGAGCTGGAGGAGCACAAACTTCAAGAAATTTTGGAGAAAGAGAATCTATATCAAGAAGGCTTCTTAGAATAAGGAACCAAAGAGCGAGTGGATTCATTACCTGAAAAGGAGTTTCGCAGAGTTCAGCTATTGTTCATCTGGAAAACCTAGAACAACGAATCTGAAAAGCTAAGGAAGAATGAAAAAAAAGTAACGAACGAGTAAAAGCTTTGAAATCCATACCAAGATTAGCTCCAAGAATCCCAAGAAAGAAAAGAGGCTGGAAAAAACAGAACGGGCTGTTGATGGAATGTGGGAAACTAATGATAGGTTTAGATAAGATGAAAGATCTATCCATTTACTCCTTTAAAAATCTTTGATAATGAAGTTTACTTCTTGGAATATAAGAGGTCTAGGGAGTAAAAGGAAACAAAGATTATTAAGTAACAGAATGAAGCAAGTAGCCCCGGATGTGATCTTCATTTAGGAAACAAAATGTTCCATTCAAAAGATAAAATAGATTCATGGTAAATGGCTCAACAGATTTGAGTTTTTGGAGGTCAAAGTAGAGAATACAGTTGGAGGCATTCTCACGCTTTGGAACCCCAAGAAGATTGACATGGTAGATGCAGAAGCCTCCATAAATTATCTTTCAATGGTCATTCAGCTAGTGGGAAATAAGGAAATGTACTTGGTTACAAATGTGTATGGCCCCAAAAGGTTGGAGGGAAAACTCTTGTTTCTTGATTCACTGAAGAAGCTCAAGGAATGTCATCCAAAAATCCCCTAGATCTTGGGAGGGGATTTCAATATGATTCTTGTGCATTTCTAACCTTCCTAGATAGTATGAATCTCGTGGATATTTCCATGAATAATGGTACCTTTACTTGGAACAATAAAAGAGGAGGACAGTCACAAGTGGCATCCAAATTGGATAGATTTATAATCTTAGAAGATATTATGATCAAGGAGAAGGACATAGTTGCGAGTGTTCTTCCCTTTGGAGGCTTATATCACTGGCCAGTACAACTAGACATTCAGGGTATCGACAAACCCAACAATAGACCTTTCAGATTTGAAAATATCTGGCTCTCCCACCGAGACTTCTTTAACAACATTGCTTTCTGGTGGGCAAAATATTTAGATATTCAAGGCACAAGAATGTTCCTTCCTCAAAAAAGATTCAAACACATTAAACTCCAGCTCAAGGAGTGGAATAAGAAGGAATTTGGAAACATTTTTGAAGAGAAGGAAATTGTGGAAGGAAAAATACATAGACTGAACAAAACGCTGATTATAGAGGGTTTTGACAGGGAGTGGAATGAATTGGCAACTAAATATCATCAAGATTGGAACAACTTATGTAAGCAAGAGGAAATTTTTTGGAGGCAAAATTCCATAGTGCAATGGCTAAAAGAAGGAGACCGGAATACTGGATTCTTCCATAGAGCCACTATGGCGAACAGAGCTCACAACAGGATTTCTACTATTAAGGACAAAAAAGGTAATATGCTCAGCATGCATGAAGAAATAGAAACAGAACTAGTACAACACTTTTGAGGCATTGCTCAGGAAACTTGCACTAATAGAGATGAATCTATGAGGAAGATTACTAAGCATATACCTAAGAAGACAATTTCAACCTCAATAGGGCAGTGTCAGAAGAGGAGGTCAAGGAGGTCCTTAATGAGATGCAAAATGGCAAGGCACCAGGTTCAGATGGGTTCAATGTAGACTTCTTCAAAGCTTCCTGGAATATTGTAAAACATGACATTTTGAGCGTGGTGGAAGACTCAAGGAGGGATAAAACTATCTTGAAGGCACTTAACACCACTTTTATCATTGTTATCCCTAAATAGGATGTTGCCCTAACGCCTGATAGGTTTAGACCCATTGCATTGTGCAATGTTGTCTTCAAAATCATCTCCAAAGTGGTTGCTAATAGACTCAAACCCCTTCTTCCCACCCTGGTGGCAGTGGAACAGTCAGGATACATGGAAGGCAGACAAATCCTCGATAACATCATTCAAGCTCATGAGGTAGTTCACTCTTTGACTAACAACAAGAGAGATGGCATGATCATGCAACTCGACATAGCCAAAGCCTATGATAAGCTAAACTTGATATATCAGAAAAGTTCTTGATGCTTTTAGGTTTGATCATAACTGGATCAGCGGGTTATGGCCGTAGTCGCCTCACCCAGCTTTACAATCCTAGTTAATGGATCACCCTCGGAGACTTTCTCTCCTTCAAGAGGCTTAAGGTAGGCAGATCCACTCTCTCCCTTTCTTTTTATTCTAATGATGGAAGGGCTGGGGAGAAAAATCAGACAAGCGAAGGTAGTGGGCTCAGTCAAAGGTCTCCAACTTTTTGAACAGGGGCATGTTTTAACACATCAACAATTTGTGGATGACACTATGCTACAAGGAATCCCCACAGTCAAGGAAGATCTGGCCTATAAGAAAATCTTGAAAGACTTTTCCATGGCTTCAGGTTTGGAGGTAAATATTTCTAAATCAATTTTTTTTTTTTTAATACTGACATTGCCATACAAAGGAACATTGCTAGAATTATGGGCTTCCAATGGGAGTTCCTCCCCTCGAAGTATTTGGGAGCTCCTCTCACTGCCAAACCCTTACACAAGAGCATATGGTAACTTGTTATCAACAAATTTCTAGACAATGTCAAGAAATGGACCTACAGATCTCTAAATGTAGCTGGTAGGTTAGTGCTAACCAAAGCTATCCTTCAATCTATCACTCCGTTTATGCTATCTATCCTACCAGCTCCTCAAAGTGTTCTACATCAGCTCAGATCCATCCAACGAGACTTGCTCTGGGGCAAGGGGAAGGAGCATAAGAAATGGACCTTGGTAGCTTTGGATAAGATATCCAAACCTAGGAGCTTTGTTGGGCTATGTTTGGAGGATCCTGATTTACTCAACAAGGTTCTAGGTGCCAAATTATGGTGGCATTGGGTTAAGGAGCCAGAGACTCAGTGGGCAATCATTCGGAAAGAAACATATGCCAGCTCCTGGCATAACCATGATCTAATAAGAATGTCATGTCATAGAAAGGGCTTGCACATTTGGAACAAAGCCTGGGATAACAACAGTTTAGTCAAAGGAAACAACTTCTGGGAAATTAGAGAAGGAAATGTCAGCTTGTTCTGGGAGATTGCAGTTTTGGAGGGGCAAATGACATCCAAATTGAAAGCTTCCACTTGGGTTGGAAGGTAGACATGAAGGGCTTTCCAATGAGATATCTTGGGCTCAATTTGTACTTCAGGAAGTGCCTCAAACTTAGACTCAAAGTGTTGTGATGCATAGAGGATTTGGCGTGGCGCATAGAGGAGTTTAGCTCAAATTTTCACCTTCCAGCTCAGAAATTCGGCCAGTTTGACTAGTTTTGCTTCCAAATGGAATTTTTGACCCATATTGATGTAACTTAATGATTATGATGTAATTTTGGCACTTATTTACTTGTTCTAGATGATTAAGTCAATTACAAATTCTATCGCATGAACCCAGATAAATAATGACATCTCCGAAGGGGCTTTAATAAAAAATTTAAATAAAAAAAGATTTACCAGTGATGAGGGTTTTGATTCTGTCTAGAGGTACCATCACCAAGCAACTTCAGGTGTGCCATAATGCAATGGGATCTTTGTGGGCTCCTTCAGGAAACTATTTCCCTGTTCCCTGTAGCCAAACTCCTTTTCGGCTTTCTTTGCGACCCCGCAGACGATCATGGGGATAGAATTCATCACGACCTTCGGAGCAGCAGTTTTAGTGGCCTCAACTGGATCCTTGGCATTGAGGGCCACTGCCTTTGGAGCCTCAGGTTTCGCACCAATATTTGGTGCCTCATCATTCTTTAGGGCTTCAGGCACGACCACAACATATGAGAACGAAGTGCAATACACCTTTAGAGCCATGATGGCTACATAGATCCTCTCTAAATGAGGGCACTGTCAGCTTCATCCATTTGGGATTCCTGTTCGACACCTTCATGGGCTTTTCTCCAGGGTTTACGGAACATTCATATGTCATGGGTACAGCCGGGACGGGATCCGCTGCAGGCCTAGTCGATGCCATGGACCAGTCGGCTCCAGACCCTAGCAGAGCTTTACCGATCATCTCCATTCCACTATCATCCACGACGAAATATGAAAGAAAGAAAAATAAAAACAGTGGATTAAGAAAAATAAAAAGAGTGAATTTGGGAGAATGCGTAAAAGATACTGCGTGAAAAACATCCCACCAGGAATAAAAACCCATGAGTCGAGTCCCAATTCTCTACACAGATCATATATTTCCAATAACTTTGGATCACCTGAATCCCTTCGAGTGTGGTTCCCATAGAACTTAGGTCCTCCTTTGATGTCCATCGCAACAACAATACCCCACTGTGCGGATTCCTTTGATCAACAGAAACAGCCATAAGCTCGATTGCAGCGAATTCAACTTTGCAGCAGCTCAAAACCCTAGTGCACATTTTTGCCCCGCTCTCCATTCTCCTCCACCCTCATGTTACAAATATTAATATTTTAAAGAAAACTTCATATATAAGTATAAAATGTTCATTCAAAAACTTCTAAAATTTTATTGTAATTAACTTAAGATTTTAATATAAAAACATTTCCAACTTAACAAGAAGTATATAAATTTATTAATTTGTTTAAATAAACTGATATTAATAATGAATGAATAACGCCACTTTAAACAAAATAAATAACTAATTTATTAGTTAATTAATCTGTTATGATATAGAATGGGTGGAGTTTATAACTTGTTATAATATGACGAAAATAGATGACTGTGAATTTTCTTTGTAAGCATCATCACCATTTTTTGTAAGTTTGAAAATAACATGTTTTCATGATTGGTTTTAACCAATATATACTTTTCAGCAATACAAACAATCACAACATCACAAGTGAATATGACGATGATATTTTTTGAAACCACAATCATTCAATGATAATTTAAAATATATGAAAAGTCCCTCATGATGATGATAAAATACAAACAAAATAAACATAGAATTTAAACATTAATTTACAAATTGATGTTTTATGGTCATAGAATTTTAAATGTATGTGACTTTAGTTTATGCTCTGTACTTTTTTTTGTGCTCTTGTTTTCCGTTGGTTGTTTGTAATGTTTGTATGTGTATAATTTTTTTGCACATATGTAATCATATAAAATAAGTACTTTGCCAATGTGTAGAATTTTTATACTAAAGTACTGATCTTTAACATGTAGCTTAATTTAATAAAATCTTGTTTTTTCTGCAAATGAAAACAACATCATGAATGAATCTGAATTTTCACAAGCACCACTATCAATGAACATTACTTTCTAATTAATCATTTTTTTTAATTAGATAGAATTTTTATGATGATAGAATTTTAAATGTTTGTGTTTTTATTTTATGTAATGTATGTGTTTGTTTTTGTATGCCCTTGTTTGTTTATAAACTTTAGAACACGAGAAATACTTTCATTAGAATATATCGTATGGATGGTCATTGCCCAACTTGACTATTGACTTGATGCAAGTCACATCTATGATGATTTTACACACATAAAATACAATATCTAAGAATTACACTTCCAATTAATGGAATGTGTATTAAACTATATATGTTCAAATTAGCATTTAGTTTAACAAAATTTCATTTATTTTTGAAAATGACTATGGTTTTCTTTTGTTAGTAAGCATCATTATTCAATGCATATATAAGAATAAAATTACTTTGTAAGTATTTTTATTTAACATATATTTATGATTAGTTACAACTAGACATTTCATGATCATAGGGTTTTAAATGTTTGTGTTTTCATTTTATATAATTTATTTACTTTTTTTCAATTGCACTTGTTTGTGTTTATATGTCTATGAATTCTAGAACACACAAAAAAATTTCAATATAATATACCATGTGGAAGGTCACTAAGCAAATTGTCTATAAACATGATACAAATAACTTCTATGATGATTTTAAGCATGCATAGTATCCAATGCACGATACACTTCAAATGAATTGAATGCTTGCATTAACTTATCCATGGTCAATTTAAAAAAAAATATCACTTATTTTGGGAATTGACCATGACATCATGAATGACAGTTTTTTCTTTGTAAAAACCACTATACTATTCAATGTGTATTTGAAAATCGGATTCTTTTATAATTATTTTTAAATAATATAATTTATTTCGTCGGAAATAATCGTAATTTTATTAATGAAAGCAAAATTACATGTTGTAGATAGTGATAATGCATTAAATCTTGCCAATCAAAATTGGTGATCACAAAGACCAAAAATACAACTCCAGGTGGTGGTAAACATGTCACCCTTTTCTCCATTTCCTCCTTTTGCCCTTTTGTCATTCTTCCCATTAAGGAGTGGCCATTACAAGCTCTAGCTGGGTCCCTTCATTCGTTGTTGGATTTTGCATATCTGAATCTGAACTTTCAGATACACGATGATATTTTGAATCCCCCGTCTCTATTACTACAGTGATCATCTCATGCCTTGATGTGTGTGTTGGAGTTCTTGAAACTCCATGATTAACACTCCCCTTTTCTATGTTTTCTTGTGTATTTTGGGCTTCTTCATTGGCAGGAGGATCCATTTCTTCAACATTATCTTCTTTATCAGGAAAATTTTGTGGGAATTTTCATCCCTTGAGTTTCTTTCTTGTTTACTTCTTCCTTTGACGTGTTTTCCTTGCATTAGGACATGAATTTTTTGGATGTCTCATTTGTTGGCTTATTCGAAATCTAAATGTTGTGTTCTCAAAATCTAGGAACTGTGTCGAGCATTGCTTATTGTGTGTCAAGAGAATATGGTCCTAAAATCCTTTGTTGAGGTCTAGCTCCAACGAAATTTTGGCGATTATGTAGATTTGCTCCTTAAATATTTGTGTATATTTATTTATGTATCACCCTAATATGTTCCCAATGGCTTCTATCACTTTACGGAACCATAAATGTACATGTAGATTATGCAGTCTAACCCGAACCAACCTTTGAGATACTACAATTATATTGGCGTCAAAATATGGGAACCAAGGGATGACAAAAGTTCCTGCAAAGCCCCAAAACCCTGTACCCTCTTGCAATATATTCGCAACCCTCTCATGATACAAATTTTACTATGAAGAAGCCCCTGGAGCAAAGCTGAATCTCATAATTTATTGTCCAATTTGTGAATATCCAATGGAAGAGATCCATTAGTTTTAGCCAAAAAGTGCTGAATCTGCATAGTACTTCTTGAGATTCATATGTTATGAAAAAATAGTTTTTTATGGTAGATCTACAATCAATACTGGGATTTGATTTAGTTGTTCCACTATGTATGGGTTGGGCATATTGTGTTTCTGATCTGGTGTTGTTGAGGCAACACATCTTCCTTTGAGGATATCTATGAAAGAAAAGACTCCATATACTTGCCCTTGATCCTCCCAAATCCTCATGTTTAATATGATGGTGGATAACGAAGGGATGTTATAATCTTGTAACATCACATCTTCTTACATCGATTTTCATCTGCAGATTAGACTTTGTAGGAGTAGTGGGATACCTAGAGTGTGCACGATATTGTGCTTTAATTGTTTGACGTGATTTGTGGCCAAAACCCAAAATAATATTGATTTTCCATTTGGGGATTTGACAAAAATCTGGAAGGCTACTAGATCGAGTTCCCATACTTGACAGTCACATGAATCTTCAGTAGAATCAATGAATAAGTGTAGATTTACAAAGAGAGATATGGATTTCCGTGGAAATATTGACTTCATAAGTGATGGCCAAACCACCAAACCCACCCACTTTGATGGAGGAAAATTTTGATCCAGCAAAAAACGAAGTAGACTTTTCACATCCAATGCTACTCCTCCACTTTGACAAGCTAATGTACTAAGGGGATTGAGAATATCCATATTCGGGATCTTTAACAACGGATCTATGAAATGAAGTTTTCGAGGTGCAATATTCACATCTGTAGCCAATATTTTTCCTTAATATCTGATTGATATTTCTCTTCTGACTAAGACCAAACAATTATAAGATTTTTGCTCCAGAGTCGCCTTAATCCTACACAGGTCCATTCCCAACTCATGAATGTGATGCCCTTCACTTCCTTCTATTCCATCGTGTACATACGGGCTGAGAAGGTACTATGCATCAATCATTTGGTGAATGATACTACTAACAGCATAGGCTGGCAGTCTCCATCCCTGCATAGGAGACCGGAACTAGAATTAACTCCATTCAAAAACTCCATTATCGGACACACGAGCAGTGAGATCGTGCCCTAGCGATGACGCAGAAGGTGCATTTGATGTCAGAAGAAACCAGACCGCATAAGGAAAGCAAAAGGATGAAGAAACCCTAGCCATCAGACCGAGCTTGTCCTCTTGACACAATTCGGCTATCAATCTTTAATTTGATATTTTAATTAATATATTCTTATCTTAAATTTTACTCAAATTTTTTATTTTACGGTACAAAAAGGATGGAGTTTATAATTTGTTAAGTCTATTTAGTACAAAATCAAAATTTCAAAAATATTTTTAGTCAATAAATTTTAGAGATATAAATGTCCATGACAATACCACAAGTAACAATGATTATAGATTTTCCTTGTAAGAATCATCACCAGTTTTTGTGTGTTTGAAAATCACAAGTTTTCATGATTGTTTTTAATCAATATATACTTTTCAACAATACAAATAATCACAACATCACACATGAATATGAGCATGAATATTTTTTTAACCACAATCATTCAATGTAAAATTAAAAACATATCAAACGAAATAAACATAAAATTTAAAAATTAGTTTACAGATTGATGTTTTGTGATGATATAATTTTAAATGTATGTGGTTTTATTTTTTGCTATGTATTTGTCTGTCATGCTTTTGTTTGTGTATGGTTTTTTGTTTGAGTATAATATTTTTAAACACATGTAATATCATATACAATAATTAATTTTAGAATGAGTAGAATTTGTATATTAACTTACCAATCTTTAACTTGTTGTTTAATTTAATAAAATCTTATTTTTTCAACATCATCAATGAATTTGATTTTTTCTATGTGCCACTATTCAATGCACAATACTCTTTATAATTGTTTTCAATTAATATGATTTTTATAATTAGCTACATGTTGATGTTTTTTTATGATATAATTTTAAATGTTTGTGTTTTTATTTTATGAAATGTATGTGTTTGCTTGTTTATGCTCTTGTTTGTGTATAATTTTAGAACACAAGAAATTATTTCATTAGAATATCCTATATGGAAGGTCATTGCCCAAATTTTCTATTTACTTGATAGAAATCACCTCTACGATGATTTTAGACACATAAAATATAATATACAAGAATTACCGTCCCAATTAATTGAATGTGTACTAAACTATATATGTTTAGATTAGAATTTAGTTTTAAAAATTTCATTTATTTTTGCAAATGACCATAACATCATGAATGGCTATGGATTTTCTGTAAGTATCACTATTCAATGCACCTTTGAGAAGCATTTTTAATCAATACATATTGATAATTAGTTACAAATACATGTTTTGTGATGATAGAATTTTAAAAGTTTGTTTTTTTATTTTATGTAATGTATTGGTTTTTTCATTTGTATTTGTATGTCTATAAATTCTGCAACAAAATAAAACTTTCGTTAGAATCACTTGATAGAAATAACTTATATGATGATTTTAAGCATGCATAGTATCCAATGCAACAATTACACTTTAAATGAATTGAATGGTTGCATAACTTATCTATGCTCATCTTAATAATAGTTCACTTATTTTGGTAAATGACCATCACATCATGAATGAAAATGTATCTTTTTTTGTAACCACCACTATTCAATGTGTGTATTTTAAAATCACAATTATTTTTAATGAATATATTCTTATAATTAATTACAATTTTGTGTTTTATGATAGAATTTCAAATGTTTGTG
>APFE031239535.1:19041-58902 GCA_000404065.3 Pinus taeda | reverse complement strand
TGCTCTCGCATTTTTATTTTTCCTGTGATTTAGAATTTGTATGCAGGTAATTTCTGTACGGGGTTAAAACCTACAGTTCTGTTGCGCTGCTCCAGCTTCCGCTTCCTTCTCCTTAGTGAGTGATCAACCTGAAACAATGCAAAGGAAATATGACAAAGCACGTAATTGGAAAACAACAATGATCTATTTACTCACAAAGTCAAGAAGTCATGAGCTATCAAGTAAATTACATACAAGACATAGGAAAACATCATGATTGTATTAATAATGAAATAAGAGCAAGCTTACAACTAAGTCTTGATGTCGCAAGCCTTCTCAGAGGATCCAACCAGTGTATTTCTCAAGCATTCACTCTTTGAAGATAGATCTCCCAACATACAACGTCTCTCTCTCACTCATAAGTTTTAACACAAAGTTAAGGGCACTTCACAACCTTCCACAAGCTATCAACAATCCCACACTTGTCACACCCACACCAGCTAACTATCAAACTCAAAAGCACTAACAACACTGCTCAATCCAAGGAATTACGAACTAGCTAATCATATCAAAGGTGAGTGTTTAAATAGGACAACAAGTCTCCATAAAATGTGGAAGAGAGAACTCATCCCCAAGGAAGGTAGCACAAATGACGAACTGCCATACCAGAGAAGGAAGGGTGACACAAACTATGCCAACAACCAGGTCTGGAGACATCTAGAAGGCCGACTGTTGGAATGAATTCTCCCAATCTGCATCATCGCGAGTTTATAACTAAGCTTTAGCACTGAAATCGCTAGTAGGTAATGTAGCCAGTCAAACCGTCACTAAAGATAGCATATCGCCTCGCGCTAGAGACCGTCGTGGGAAACAGATGTACTTCCGTGCTGGAAGCGCGGCTGGACTATTTACGACTACAGTCTGTCGCGTATATTAAGTCCATTATCGCAATGAGGAAGAAAACTTAGGAAAAGTGGGTCAATTGGTAGCATAAGAGAGCATTTGTTCAATATGAGCATGTTTTACTTGGACACATGACACACTTGAAGGACTGGGATGAAGGTAGTGACAAATTATTGTGGAATAGATGCCCCCTAAAGTATGAAGCCCGAGAGAGTGGGAGGGCTGAAATGCTTTATGAAACTGATTGAGCTGGAACACCATCTGGAAGAACCTGCAGGCACGAGTACAACTGTTATCTCTGATGGTGAAATACATGTAGTCTAGGCATGGGCGCAGCCATCCAAAAGACATATGAACTAGGTCTGTGGTATGGACGCAACCACCCAGCTAATAAGACCATAATGATAAAGGTATGGTCATAGCCATCCATCAACAAGTCATGTAGTCACCAACCAACCCACGTAGCCCGAACATGTGTAATCTGAGTTCGAGGTCTTGAAACCCAACCGATCATAATACAAATTCTAGCATACGAATAGATGTGCTGAAGTCGAGCATGATAGAAAGTCGCTTGATTATCAGTCAATGAGTAAAACTGTTAACAAGCATGAGAGGAACCACCAATATTGCCAATGGTTCTCAAGGTACTGTCTAGTACAATCCACAAAGTGTGAAGAATGAGCTGAAGTCAAACACTCGTGGGATCACCCAATCAACTACCAATGATGAAAGTCGACCGTCAGGCGTGAAGAACTGGCCATTGAGGCATGCAAGCTCCAAGGTACCAAGGGGATCTCTAGATCAATTTCCTAGATAATGAGCTGATGTCGACAGGAAACAATTCATCGTAGGAGGGCCATAATGTTTCCCCCATCAACGACATGAGATAAGGAACAAGTGGTAGATGGCGAAATAGAGTATCAGAGGAGGAGGTAAGGATGTAAACTGTAGAAGGATTATACTATTGAACATGTCAGCGACACGATTCTGGAGGGTGGCAGCATTCAGGTACCAAGGGATCAGAAGCTTGATGGAGACAACATGGATCAGATGGAATGAGGCTAAATGGCAACCCAAAACTACAAAAGGCCAAATGATGATGTATGGATATCCCAACCCGTCAAGAAGCAAAAGTGTCGATGTTCAAGAGTGACTAGCTGCCATAGATAATCAATGATGATTTCCAAATTTTCCCCCACCATTGCTGGCGAGTACCCCAATTATTTTTTAAAACAAGCTTGAAGGGGATAGCATGTGCTTGTAATATAAGTTTGACCTTCGATCAAATCCAACCTAGTAATATTTTAACGAGCCCTAGGGAGGAGAAGCTCGAGTCTCGTCATGGTGATGAGTCCGATGTCGTCAGGGTTTAACGAGTCCGACATAGGTAAAACTCAAAGTCTTTTTCATGTTTAGAGAGTTTGAAAAAGACACAGAAAAGAAATCTCCAAGGGGGTCCTTCTTCTTAGATTTTTGTCTCTCGAGCCCAGAAAAGTGTAAAACAATACTCGTCAGAACCACTTGACCATTACGATCAAGGAGTACTTTTCGTGATTAGTGACTTCGATCCAAAAAAGTAGAAAAGCGATTGAAACCACGTTGTTTCGTACCTATTATCAGACCTGAAACAACAAAAGTCCAACAATCTTTTCGTGTTTACATGGTCGGAAAAGAGCTTAAAATAGACCGCCTCTCATTTCATTTAATGAGTCAAAAGGGATAACTCGGCTATCTTTTCATCTTTTAAGTCGGAAAAGAGCATTAAAGAAAACTTTATGGATCAAGTGCACATGGCTTACAATATAACTCCACCACCTGTAGTTCTGCACAAAACACGTCAAACATAAAACCCATTCGACATAAATGATTAATATATGTGGAAAAATAGTTAAAAACCAGAAACTCCAATTAACCATGCAATAAAAATGAAAAAACCCACATTCTAAAGTAAAAAATTTTAATGTTTCAAAAAATTACTATAAAAAGGGTGGGGTAAGTCATTTGTTTTTACCAATTGCACTGTTCATTTTACCCTGGAGCGTTTGAAGCACCAACCTGAGAAAAGTTCTCAAGTTGATTCCGGCCTCATCTATCCACGGTTCATCCTGAAACCTTCGCCAAGTAAGTACCTTTCTTCTTGCGCTGCATTTTAGTAGTTCTTTCATGCAATTTAGCATTAGGTAGGTGGATTTAGGTGGATTTTCTAATCCGAGTCCACTTCGCGGTCGTCGTGGGAAGGCCGCTCAGGTCTGCGACGACTGAGCATGATATACACGTCCCACCTTTGTGATCGTTGTGAGAATCTAATGTATTCTCGTGATGATCACAGGAAAATGAATTGCAAACTGAGCTCCATCGCAGCTGTGTAAAATTAAATTTTTGTGTAAATTATGAATTTAAATTTATGGAAGGAGTTCTAATTCATTTTTCTTATCATGCAGGGCAACATGCCATTTGTTTGGTAGGAACAAACTCACGACATCAACGATGAGGAAGCCTTCGCTGATGTTGGGTGCCGAAAATATTTACATGCGTGTGGGTTGCTAAAATTATTCCTCACTCCACACCTCTGGGCCCAACTCGATTTGTTAGAGTTGCTAATTCATGCCTAGAACCCAACAGATGGAAAATTCATTATCCGAGGCAGATACATTGAGTTCGATGCTATAGATATATATTTCCTGACCAGATTGTCTCGTTGCGGTGAGAGGCCGATTCTAGAGGGCCAATGAACCAGGAGTGAATCACTAGACATGCTGATAGCACGAGTGTACCCACAAGCATGAAAATCAAAAAGTGGGAAGGTGGCAATTCCGACGATGGAAGACTTGGTTCTTCATGCAGTTCTGTTTATGGTGATGAGAGTAGCGAGCTCCTAAGCCCAAGACGAGGCAAAAAAGACCCAACTCCAGTTGGCTCTTGAATGCCTCAACCCAACCATGTTCAACTGGGCAAAAATAGTGACGACCAACATGAAGAGATAGCTCACCAACTGTCATCGTGGGGAGACGAAACAATTTGGCTACGGGTCTATCTTGATCCCACTCATGCTGGAGCGGTAGTTGGCACTTCAGTTATAGGATATGGACTTGGACGGGCCCAGACCATAGGAGACCAGGATCACACAGTGGGCACATGTTATGCCACGAGGGGGTGGTAGACGACCAGTGTCATGGGGGACACTATTCTGTGAGTGGCTAGATCACCAGACAATCTTCGTCGAGGACTGGCCATATGCTGGTATGGACTTTCATGGAGACATCGACATGCAACTGCCTGCGAGTGAGCAGTGGGATGATGACAGTAAAACACTTGATCACACTATTTTTGTATTTTTATCTTTTATGATGTTTTTAGATCTTTTTCATGCATATGTCCTAATGATGTACTCTATGGTATTTGCAGATGTGGGACCAGTGAGGCCTGTGGGACTAGCTCTAGAGGCACAGAGGGATCCATAGGGAATTAGAGAGCTGGCCTTGGCTCCCCCAGCTGGCAGTTCAGTGGAGATAGTGGCCCAAAATCTTGAGGGCTTTGTCGAGGGGATCCTTGATTACATGGGGATTGAGGAGGTCCCAATAGAGTTCCATATACATATAGTAGGGGTGATACCCAGGGTGCACCGACTATTGAGGTGAGTCGCACGAGTGGTGGCGTAATATAGGGAGCATAACCCATCACAGTAGATGCCTAGGTTCTATTTGCTACTGATTTTTGAGAGACATGTGTCTCGGATTTACGGAGAACACAGATTCTATTTGGACATATACACTTATTGTTTTAGCACTTCGGTGTGCCACACGATATATATATATATATATATATATATATATATATTATGATGGTTCATTATTGTGTTTTGAATGCTTCTATATGCTGTTTTGATTTAATGTTACACAAATGTCTGTCTAATACACGGTTTGCCAATGCATCAGTTAACATGTTTAATCTTCTTGGAATGTGTTGATATGTAACAAAATCAAAATTCCTTTCTAACAATTTAACACGTAAATACAACCTTAAAATCCGATGATCTCTGACGGAATAATGCCCATTAAGCTGGTGGAAAACAAGCTGAGAACCCAAAGTCACAGCCAATGAAGGAATGCCAAGGTTAATAGCCTCGGTCAGTAATTCAATAACAACACTATATTCAACAACATTGTTTATGGTACAACCCAAACAAACACCTTGAAGGTCTACTAACTCACCGTGAGGATCGTAGATCACCCATGCCGCAGAAGAAAGGTTTGCGGGTACCGTAGTAGGCACCATCAGCAAAACCAATGTAAGGTGTACCAGACATCTACACACGAAGCAAAAAGACACAATAAGCGGCAATTATGCCTACACACCAAGCCAGACATGAAAACACACACACAACACACCTACTAAAAACACACGTATGTACAAACCAGAATGCATGGGGTTCATGCATAGTATGTTTTAGATAAAGCCCATTTCGGGGCTTATCTAGAGGGTTACCTTCATAATCAATCACCTCATAGGCCCCTTTTTGCAAAACTCACTTTACAATATAAGGCCCGTGCCACATAGGCTCGAATTTTCCTACCCCTAGCTTATCATTTGCTTGATCATAAAGCAGGACTAAATCTCCTTCAATGAAAGAACGAGGATGGATAGTATGATCAAAGTGAGTTTTCACTCTCTTCTTCTATGCTTCAATGGCTAGAGAGGCTAGTCGACGGGTCTCATCTAGTCACTCTAGATAGAGAAGACATCCTTCTAACGGAGTAGTGTTGGGGAGTAATTCGTCGGCTAATTTCAGAGAAGGGATCTCACACTCAATTGAAAGGGTAGCCTCCAGACCGTAAACCAATTGGAATGGGGTGAACTCGGTGGCATCCTTTACTAAAGATTGATAGGCCCATAAGGTGGAGAACAACATCAAATTCCAATGGTGCATTGAAGCATTGTAACTAGAACTTTGTTGACAGATTCGACTTGGCCATTGGCCTGAGGATAGTATCGTGTCGAGATATCATGCCGCAAGCCCAGCTAGTTTGTTAACTCGGTCATCATATGATTACAGAAGTGTTTGTCGTGATCAGTGACGATAGCCTAAGGGACTCCAAATCATGAAATAACATGATTGAATAAAAATTGCGCCACTGTGTGACCGTCCTCAGATAGTGTAGGCATCACCTCAGCCCAATTTGTGAAATAATCAATGGAAATGATGATATACCCATGCCTCCCAGCTGAGTGAGGGTTATAGGTCATATAATCAATGCCCCATTTGGCAAAAAGGCCAACGATAACGACAGGGTGCAATGGAGCAGGAGGCGCGTGCATCCCTGGTTTAACAGAGATGTCGATTGGTTGAGTTTGTGTAATGTTTCCCATATTCACTTCAGAAGACACTTGATGAATTTGGATGGGTGTCTGAAGGGGTTGCGATGGGAGACAAGAAGCAAACCACGCGAGATAGGTAAGCATTTCCTGATGGGTAGGGAGAAATGAGGAACGATGGTGATGACCAAACCAAGCAGGTTCCTCAAAAGACATGGTCTCAATAATCACTTCATCAGTAGGAAAAATTTCCTTTAAAGGGTCTGAAGAAGTGCCATCTCCAAGCCAAGGGGATTGAACGTACGAGTCGAGACCTCTGCTCGAAGGAGTAGATTCAGAGTATGGAGCTGATGCAGAAACGATTTCGACGTAGTTAAGCTTGGTAGGACTCAATGGCATCTCCTCGCCCTAGGATTCTATTTGATCAGCAGGAGGAAGAACCCAAGGATTAGAGTGAACATAAATCATATTAATGGGAGCGATGTTGGGAGGTGGGAGTGAAAAAACACCCATAAGGGTAGGATCTTTAAAGAGTCCAACACCCATACTCTCACATGGAATAGAGGTATGCTCTATGAAAGGCACATTGCCATCAGAGGAAGAGGAGGTGAAGAAATACAACTGGTCTACCCTGAGTATTTTCCCCTGATGAGGAAAATGAATGACACGAAATAGAGATGAAGCCACAGCTTGCATGGCATATGTCCAACTTCGTCCTAAAAGGAGGTTGTAAATTAAATTCACATCAACAACTTCAACCTCCTCTTCGATCATCTTCCCTTCTAGAGTAGCATACAAGTGTTGGAGTATACCATAAGGATGAGACTCTCTCCCATCAAAGGCTTCCAAGGTCGTAGGAGACTGGCCCAGAGTCGAAGAACCAATAGCCTTCCAACAAGCAATATAGATTGTGCAAGTAGAAGCACCTTCATCAATGACAGTATAATGAATCGTTTTAGAATTGATGATGACTTGAATAAGGAAGGAAATTTGGTGAGGTAGTCTTGGTATATGACTGTCCAGGTCAAAAGTGATCAAATCTAAATCGGCTGGGTCAATACCACTGATGGCCAATAGTAAGGACTTTCTCTGAGAGGGGTAGCTCTAGAGAACTTCTAATGCATACATAGCTGACGGATCCTGGGCTAAGTCCTCAACAATGCTATAGTGCTGAGAAGCACGAGCATTAGGGTTGTACGAAGATTTCCGGAGCACACCTTTAGGAGGAGGTCAGATGACTGCTTCAGTGCTAGGTCGCTCAATGAAGGGGACCCGAACTGGATGGAGGAGTAATAGAGCAGACCTCAGGCTCCTTCCTGGCAGGTGATGGATACACTTTCACCTTAGTACTATTGTGGAGGGGAATCATCCCAACCATAAATACCTAAGAACCAAAGGGAGAAGAGGATTGATATGGATCAGCCACCATTTGAGTTTGATGTGAGGGAAAAGGCTCTTTGAGCACTGCAGGAGTTCCAGGGGCACCTTTCAACAAATGAATAACTTCAAACTGCCTTGGGCAGTCTTTGGTATAGTGATCATCATCATAGATAAGGCAAGGATACTTAGTCTTGCACTTGGCACCTTCCTCGGGTGGAGGTTTAGGGGAATCCTGCTTCAGTTGATCAACCTTATTCTTTCCTTTTCCCTTCTTTTTCTCTTTCAAAGCTTTGTCTACTGTGGTGGACTGAATGACGTTAACTTCGGAAGTGTTACCAGCATTATATATAGCCTGAGAAGTATTTTCATTTTAAGCATTCTAATTTTGCTTCCCAGGGTTCGCGAAATATTTCTTAGAGGGCGCATTGATAGAACCGATGATGCCGTCAATAGATGGCGTTAGCGGGGCTTTGGAAGTTCTGGGTCTCGGAGCATCAGGAAAATAATCATATAGTGCACCGGACTGGGAGTAAACCAAGTCAAGGTACTGAGCACATGCAATAGCTTGCTTTGCAATAGCAATTTCCCGGGCTATCGGACCGACAAATGAGGTTGTAAACCAATCAGTTAGAAGCTGATCGGGAATCCAAAACTTAATCAAATGGTGACGTTATCTCCATTCATGGATATGATCGGAGATATGCGTAGCCGTGGTCTCTTTTAAGGATGTCAAGAGATGCGTGCCCATTTCATATTGAATCAGAAACTGAAAATGAGTTAAAAATTCCATAGCCAACGAGTTAAAGTCCTTAAAAAGATCTACGAGCTAGCTCAATATACCATTTGGTAGCAGAGCCGGTGAGAGTTCATTGAAATAGGTGGAGCCGGATTGAATCATCAAGCCATGAATTCGACGAACACCATAGGTGATAGGTCATGACATGAGCTTGGGGATCTTCTCCAGCTTTACCATCAAATTTGGGACAATCACCGGGAATCTTAATTGGAATCGGCGGCCAATACAGATTATGAAGAATGGGATCATTTGTCAGTTTGGACACGTCTGGTAATTCCAATGTTGCCAAAAAGGGTAACTGAGGGTTGAAGGACATCTGAGGCCATGGATAAGAAATAGCACCAGAATGCACACCAATTCCTTGCTGCCCCAATTGATTTTGTCCAGACGAATTTAGTCTGTAGGGATTTTGTCCATAGGAGTTGTAGCTGTAATTTGATGGTTGAACCTGGATTTGACCCCCTACATTCCACTGATTACCAACTTGACCCGCAGGAGCTACATATGGTTGTTGAAAATTTTGATAAGGGTTAACCTGTGGTTGTTGATAATTTTGGTATGGGGCAAATTGAATTTTCCCTTGAGGTTGCTGAAAATTATAAGGCAGCTGGGCTCCAAAATGAGGTTGGGAGCCAGGCTACGCTTGATAAACAAGTTGGGTTTGGGGCCCAACCTGAGTTTGAAGGCTAGATGGGTCTAGAGCCCAAGCTGGGGTTAAAAACCAGGTGGAGCTTGAGAAGCAACAATCATTTGAGTTCCTGGCTGAGTAGGCCTAGACGGATGTCCTTGGGAGAACTGAGGCTGAGCCATCTGGCTAGAAGGTTGACCTAGTTGAGATTGAGGTTGACCCATTTGCCCAAAAGGTTGAGCTTGTTGGGTACTGGGTTGTCCTTGCACAACTAAGGGTTATCCTGATTGGCTAGATGGCTGAGCAGACTGGACATTTGGTTGGCCTAGTTGGATTTGAGGCTGATTTAAGGCTGACCAATTTGTCTAGATGTTTGACTAGAGTGGAAAGTGGGTTGGCCTTGCTAGATGTGAGGTTGACCGACTTTCCTAGAAGGGTAGCCCTACTGGATACTAGGTTGGCCTTGTTATATGTAAGGTTGTCCTATATTACCAGAAGGTTGCCCGAAATAGGTAAAAGATGAACCACCAAAGGCTGAAGGTTGTCCCTAGAAGGGTTGTCCCTATGGGCCTCCAGGTTGCCTGGATAAGGTTGTTCGTAATACTGTTGTCCATGAGAGGGCTGCACATAAGATGGATGACCTTGATAGGGTGGTCCTTGGAGATTTGCAGGTGGTGCTTGGCCACCATGATAAGTGGTGGTACCCCAAGTAACGGACAACGGAACCGTGACCTCAACCGAGTATTGAGATGGCATAGGTCCAGGGTAATAGGTATGAGCTCCACGAGAATCATAATATTGAAATGGATTTTGAGGATCTAGATTCCAAAGAGCTTGTATATATTGATCATATGCCCCCCTCCCGGAATGGAACCAGAAGAAGGTGGGGTACTTAGTGTAGGATTAACAACTCCTGCCGTTGGGCCACTATTAGTAGGACCAGCAGAAGGCCCGGTAATAGTAGTCACCACTGAAGAAGTAGTGGTGGCACTAACAACAGGGATTGAAGAAGCCACACAAACAGTTGGAATGGTTGGAATAGATGTGACAGACACATTGTAAATCTGGGGTGTAAAAGGCTTCGAAGTCGGAGTGACAGTACGAGACCATATGGAACTTGAAAGGGGAGATCTAGAACCGATGATGTCCGCTAAAGAATTATATCATAAAGGCAACATGACACCAAGGGAAGTAACATGGAAAGGCAAAGTTTCCATAGGCATAGGTATTTCACCTTCTGCCGCAAAAGATTCTTCACCCGAGATGGGGGCCATCTCATCCATGTTGTAGGAAGACATCGGGACCGAAACACTAGGAGGAGTAATGGGAAAGTATTCTTTGGAAGGCTCCCAAACAAGGTTCCAACGGATGTCGTAGGATTCATCTTCTAGAGCACGAGAATTAAGCGGTTAGATACTTGGGACAACGAGAAGATTATCACTAACATTTGAAACCTCAGAAGCGATAGAGGATGGAGATCCCTGGTCACTTGGAACAAGAGAGGGGATCGGTGATTCTGCTAGGATGATTCAATTCAAAATCCTAGGAAAACTAACGAGAAATAAGCCTACATAAACTAAATGCAAACAAGATCTAACGGGGTAAATGTGAACGTGGACAAATAAATTTTAGGACACATGAACAGAACTTGACCTTTTCACCTTTAAATAGTCAAGAAAAGGATGAAAAGATGACTCTAGTCACCTTTGAATATTTAATGAGCTTGAAGTGACAATTGCTCAGATGGACCGCTTCTTTAAGGAGTCCGAAAAGGAATGAAAGTGACTACTGAGGAGAACTAGGCAAAAGGTTTACCAAACAACCCATAAAACTGCATATACACCTTGGTAGTCATATGAAAACCAAGGACTTTCCATACGGTAGTCAATCTTCCCGAATGTTGTGTTTGGCGCGTTACGGTTTGCAAGGCGGCTGACACAGCTTCCTAAGGATATAGGATGATAACCTAGTGGGGTCTCCCAACATATACTCGCTGGTACATGGGAGCACAATTCTGTACTAGACCGCTATTGAGTCATAGAAGGAGGAATCACCCAACCTTGAGTGAAAGGAATAGTGACTAGGTTTAACAACGTCGGAGCACGTCTCTAGCCTAGACCTCTAAATAGTGTGTGTTATGTTCCAATGTGTTGTTAAGTTTATTCAGTTCATTTTAAAATTGATCTTGAATTATGTTTTAGTTTTCAGGCCTTACTATATGTATACAACAAAACCTAGGATGTAGCTAGAATGAGTGAAATATCCTTTTACTTCATTGAATACCTACCTACAAGAGGGTAGAGAGATCATTCCCAAACCAAGAAAACCAAGATAAGCAAATGCAGTCACTCAATGCATACAGACATCAATCCCTACAGTGCAGGATACTATTAATGAGAAATTTTATCATCTGCTTTCCAATATGCAAACTTGAAATGCAAATTTACTTTCACTTTCATATACTAAATGAATGCAGTCTTTTGATTTTGATGTTTTTAAATTTAAAAGAAGCAAATGAGCAAGCGTGAAAAACCGGTCGATCCAAACAATTGTGATCTATGTTCGATAGTGAAAAGAAATCGAATCAATACCAAATATTGGTTCAATAATTGTCACTAAAAATCAACCAAAAACAAGCAATGGAGAAGGCTCAAACAAACAACAAGAAAGTTGCAAATGAACCTTGAGCAAAATAGCAACCAAGCCAATTGATTCAAAAACTTGAAAGAACGGACTAGGTCACACAGGAAAAAATGCAAGATTCATTCAAGAAAGCCAAAGAAAGAGTGCCTTAACCATAAACAGTGAAAAACAAGCTACTGAGCAAGAGAAAAAGAGCAAGCGATCAATAGAATGGGCGAATTCAGGAAGCAGAATTGAAAAAACAATTCTACAGGAATCGTCGCAAGTACTCCACAAACAACTAGCATTGATTAGCAACTAGCTGTAGCAACAGGGCGATGTCATCACAGAAGTACACGTCTTTTCCGTGATGTACCGATTTCAGAGTCGTCACGACTGTGAGACATTATTTAGTGACACACAGGACTTTACAAAAGAGTGAGAATGATGTTGGCATGACTATTAAAATATTTTCCACGATGATGTTAAAAACAATAACAAATCAACAAAAAACTCCCAAACAAAAACCAGTCAATCCTATAAACAATAGAGGGATTCCCTAGATCGATCTAGGTGACCCAAAATACTGATAGTTAATCCCCAAAATTCAAGAGAGACCAAATCAAAATCAAAACAAGAGAAAACAAGAGAAGAACATAGGACAGACTCACCATTGGAGTCGCCAACTTGTGATCCAGGAAAGTGTTCCCTCTGCGGACAGAGGCAACCCCTCTAGCCCTAGAGTGGATCTAGTCACAGTAAAGATAGATCAACAATAGATTTCCTTAAACATTCATAGTTGGAGACCTACCTCAACCAGTGGTCGATGAAGTTCCGTTGCACTGCTCCAGCTTCTGCTTCCTTCTCCTCAATGAGTGATCAACCTGAAACAATGCAAAGGAAATACAACAAAGCACGTAACTGGAAAAAACAATGATCTATTTACTCACAAAGTCTAGAAGTCATGAGATATAAAGTAAATTACATACAATACATAGGAAAACATCATTGATTGTATTAATAACGAAATAAGAGCAAGCTTACAACTGAGTCCTAATGTCTCAAGTCTTCTTAGAGGATCCAGCCAATGTATTTCTCAAGCATTCATTCGTTGAAGATGGATCTCCCAACATACAAAGTCTCTCTCTCACTCATAAGTTTTAAAACTAATTTAAGGGAACTACACAACCTTCCACAAGCTATCAACAATCCCAAACTTGTCACACCCACACCAAATATCTATCAAACTCAAAATGACTAATAGCACTGCTCAATCCAAGTAATTAGCAACTAGTTGATCATTTCAAAGGTGAGTGTCTAAATAGGAGAAGGAGTCTCCTTAAAGTGCGAAAGAGAGAGCTCATCCCCAAGGAATCTAGCACAAATGATGGAACTGCCATACCAGAGAAGGAAGGGTGACACAAACTATGCCAAAAACCAGGTCTGGAGACATCTAGAAGGCCGACTGTTGGAATGAATTCAATCAATCTAGATCATCACAAGTTTATAACTAAGCTTTAGCACTCACATCAATAGTAGGTAATGTATCCAATCAAATCGTCGCTAAAGATAGTAGATAACCTCGCGCCGGAGACCGTTGCGGGAAATTGATGTACTTCCATGCTGGAAGTGCATCTGGACTATTTACAACCATTGTCCGTCGCGTATATTAAGTCCATTATCATGGTGAAGTAGAAAAATTAGGAAAAGTGGGTCAATCGGTAGCATAAAAGAGCATTTGTTTAATATGAGCATGTTTCACTTGGACACATGACATAGTAGAAGGACTGGGATGAAGGCAGTGACAAATTATTGTGTAACAACTCTCAATATGTTTCATTACTGCTTGGCTATCGCAGTTTGGCTGAAATTCTTGGCACTGCATCTCTAAACCAAAGCTCTGTATGGTCTCATACAACGGTTTCGACTTCAGGGCTGTTCATGTCTACTTAGTATGCCACGACTTCTATTCCTCAGATGCAGTGTACATCTGTTACATCTGTTCCATCGATGCCCACCATTTGTGTGGCATCTTTTGCTCCTCTTGTCAGTGTGGCTACCTCATCCTCTGTGGTCATTGTTGTTACTGCAATATCTTTCGGACCCATTGGTAGTGGTCCTTCGCCTCTGGCATCCAGAGTCAATTAGCCTACAGGTAATGCCCCAATCTCCTTGAATCCCATTCCGAGGGGCATTTGCGTATGATCAATATCTGTTTTTTCTTCGAAATCCAACTTATAACCCTCTAGGCTCTTAGAAGATGTCCATTTTGCATAATCCTCCACACTATTGAGATCACCATGGAGCTCATATTTATTATGATGGACCTCTTCCTCAAATGGCTACAATCGATAGTCAAATTCCACCTTTGGTTTCTTAGAATCAAACTTCTTTCCAACCCTCGCAAGGACAACCCATTCAGGGACAATCTTTTGCCTCAGTAGGACAGTCTTCTGGTCAGCAGGGGCAACCTTTGGGCTCGCAAGGAAACCCCTTTCAGGGAAAACCTTTAGCCCAAATATGTTCATCCTTTGTTTATCTAGGACAACCTCCTTTATCTCAAGGACAACCTTCTGGTTAATTAGGACAGCCTCAGTTCCAACAAGGCCAACCTACTACTCAGCAAGGAAAACCTTCTGGTCAGTTAGGCTAGCCCTAGTTCCAACAAGGCCAACCTACTACTTAGCATCGACAACCTTCTGGTTAGTTATGCCAACCCCAGTTCCAACAAGGTCAACCTGCTACTCAGCAAGGACAACATTCTGGTCAGTTAGGCCAGCCCCAATTCCAACAAGGCCAACCTGCTGCTCAGCAAGGACAACCTTTTGGTCAGGTCAATCTAGCTATTAGACAACCTAGTGTTCAAATGCAACCTAGACCTCAAGCTCAAGCTGGTCCCCAAGCTCAACCCAATCCCTAGGCTTAGTTTTGATTCCAAGCTCAACATGTTCATCAAATACAACCTCGGCCCCAGGTGCAGTTTGGGCCTCAGTTTCAATTTTGTCCGCAGGTACCTTAGCAACCCCAAGGGCAACCTTAGGGTAATCCATATCATAACTATCAACAACCTCAAGGTAATCCTTCTCAGAATTTTAAGCAGCCATATGCTGCCCCTGTTGATCAAGCTGGTAATCAATGGTTTGTTGGAGGTAAAAATCTAGGTCAACAACTAGGGTATGGTTTCAATCTGCCAAATTTCAACCCTTATGGACAAAATCCTCTGGGACAAAATCCATGGGGGCAGCAAGGCCCTGATTGGAATCCTAACGCTAGTCCTTATCACAGACCCATGATGTCTTTCAATCCTCAATTACCTTTTCTTGCTTTGGAACTACTTGATTTGTTGAAGTTGACAAATGATCCTATACTTCATAATCCATATTGGCCACCAGTTCCAACCCAGATCCCTGGTGGCTATCCTAAATTTGATGGCAAGTCCAGAGAAGACCCCTAGGAACATGTTATGACTTATCACCTTTGGTGTTCATCCAATTCCTGGCTTGATGATTCTATTCGTCTTCCTCTTTTCCAAAGGACTCTTACTGGTGCCACTGCAAAGTGGTACATTGAACTCGCTTGTGGGACTTTCCAAGATTTTAACTCTCTTGCGGTGGCATTCCTTACGCATTTTTAGTTACCGATTCGCTATGAAACAGGAATGCATCTTCTTACCTCTCTCAAAAAGGATATGACTACCCAAATCTCTAATCATATTCATGAATGGAGAAGGTGTCACCGTCTGATCAAGGTTTGGATTCCTGATCAGCTAATGATTGATTGGTTCACTACCTCTTTTGTCGGTTCAATAGCCAAAGATATTGCTATGGGGATATGCATTACTAAAGAGCAAGCCATCGCATGTGCTCAATATCTTGATTTGGTATATTCCCAATCTGGCATGCTTTATGATGTCTAGCCTGATGCTTCACAACCTAGAACTTCTAAAGCTCCTTTGACACCTTCTGTCGATGGTGTTATTGGATCCATCACTCAGTCTTCTTGAAAGTCTTCTGTGACTCCTGCGAAGCAGAAATCCACTGCTCCTACTAAAACTACTTCTCAGTCTCCATCCAATTAAGGGAGAGGTTGAAAAACTTCTTAAGGCTGGGTTCATTTATCCTATTCCATTGACAGATTGGGTCTTTAACATCATCCCTATGACTAAAAATTAGGGCACTATTCGATTTTGTGTTGATTATCATGATATCAATCGCGCATGTCCAAAAGATAACTACCCCACTCCATTTATTGACCAGATTATTGATGACTGTGCTAGGTGTGAGATGTTCTCTTTTATGGATGGCTTCTCTAGCTATAGCCAGATCAATACTTTACCTGCTGGTCAGCACAACACTACCTTTATCTATCCATGGGGTAATTTTGCTTATAAAAAGCTCCCTTTTGGTCTGAAAAATGTTGGTGCGACTTTCCAAAGAGAAATGTCCTATGTTTTTCATGATATTAGACACATTGTTCAGCCTTATCTGGATGATCTTCCTACTCATGTACAGACCATCTAGAACACCTCCATCATATTTTTCTTCACTGTAGACATTACCACATTTGTCTCAATCCATAAAAATGTGTCTTCTACGTTGAGTCCGACAGAATCCTTGGGTTTTTCATTTCTAAGGAGGGTATTCATCTTGATCCACTCAAGGTTGAAGCTATTTTGAATCTCCCACCTCCTATTACTTTGCACCAGTTGCAGAGTTTACAAGGGAAGGCTAATTTCTTGTGTTGTTTCATCCCTAACTATGCCGAGGTCGCTAAAGGTTATACATGTCTACTTAAGCATGATCTTCTCTTTCTGAATTAATCTATGAACCTATAATAAGGATATACCAATAGGAAATAGACCCACATGTTTCTCCTTATCTTGTTTTCTGGCATGAGACCATCTGTCTAAAATTAATTTTTCAAATTATTCATCGGGCAGGTTGAGACACTTCTTTTGGTTAAGTAATCCCCACCATGTGGCTGCCTCCTCTCTAAATAGCTCCACTACCCACCATTTCCAATTGTTTTTCCATAATGATTTCTGTTTTTTTATGTATTCTTCAATAGTAGGACCATTATCTTTTCTTGTAAAACCATGACCCGCCATGAAGAGGGTTTTGAAAAAACTTGGCGAAAATTTGAAATTGTCACAGTTTAATTGATATTGCTCAGAATCCCTATTATGACCTGTTTTCAGAAATGGAACAATCATTCTGCATCTACCCATGTGATAGAAATTTTGATCCAGGCACTAGAATTTCAGATCTATGCTGCAACTCTCCCGCCGTCACCAAAATTTCTGCAAAAAGAGCTGATTTTAAATAAGCGATATCTCCCTCATCCGGGCTCCGATTCAACTGAACTTTTTTTTGAAATTGGGTATTTTTTCACAAAGAATTCATATCTACAATTAGATTTTGCATATCTTGCACCAAGACGTCCAGATATGCGCCGCAAACTTGCTGCCCTTAAAAATTATCTGCAACCCCACTGATTTTTAGATCAGCGATATCTCCTCAATCCGGACTCCAATTCAGCTGATTTTGTTTTTGAAATCGAGTATTTTTTCATATAGAATCTATATCTACAATTAGATTTTGCAAATATTGCACCAAAACTTATAGATCTGATCTGCAAACTCGCCGCCCCTGAAATCCTGCAAAAATTAAAAAAAATTCTCCCCTTTTTTGCCCAAGAAAGTGCTCTGATACCACTTGTTATAGATCTAACCCAAAAATATTATAGATCTGATATGAAAATATAAGATAATGCAAATAAACCTAGAAATAATATGAAATGATTCTTTATTGATCTCAAACCTTTAAGGTAAGGCAACACCATACATTCACTCCTTAAGGAAGGAGAACACTCCACAAGCCATATGCTTGTTCATACAATATTCCTTCACAATTCCTTGAATAGGCACGATATCTCCTTCATCCGGACTCCGATTCAGCCGATTTTTTTTTTTGAAATCGGGTATTTTTTCACATAGAATCCAGATCTACAATTAGATTTTGCAAATATTGCACCAAAACTTATAGATCAGATCTGTAAACTTGTCACCCCCGAAATCCTACAAAAATTAAAAAAAATTCTCCACTTTTTTGCCCAAGAAAGTGCTCTGATACCACTTGTTATTTATAGATCTGATATGAAAATATAAGATCATGCAAATAAACCCAAAAATAATATGAAATGATTCTGGATTTTATTTTTTCACAAAGAATCCAAATCTACAATTAGATTTTGCAGATCTTGCACCAAGACGTCTAGATCTACACCGCAAACTCGCTGCCCTGAAAAATTATCTACAACCCCACTGATTTTTAGATCAGCGATATCTCTTTCATCCGGACTCCGATTCAGCAGAATTTTTTTTTGAAATTGGGTATTTTTTCACATAGAATCTAGATCTACAATTATATTTTGCAAATATTGCACCAAAACTTATAGATCTTATCTGCAAACTCGCCGGCCCCGAAATCCTACAAAAATTAAAAGAATTCTCCACTTTTTTGCCCAAGAAAGTGCTCTGATACCACTTGTTATAGATATGACCCATAAACATATGATAATATAAATAAACCTAAACATAACAAGATCTGAATATAGATAGAAATGATTCAATTTATTGATCAAAACCCTTAAGGTAGGGCAACACCATACATTCGCTCCTTAAGGAAGGAGAACACTCCACAAGCCATATGCCTGTGGAAGAGAGAGCTCATCCCCAAGGAAGGTAGCACAAATGATGGAACTGCCATACCAAAGAAGGAAGGGTGACACAAACTATGCCAACAACCAGGTCTGGAGACATCTAGAAGGCCGACTATTGGAATGAATTCTCCCAATCTGGATCATCGCGAGTTTATAACTAAGCTTTAGCACTGACATCGCTAGTAGGTAATGTAGCCAGTCAAACCGTCACTAAAGATAGCATATAGCCTCGCGCCAGAGACCGTCATGGGAAACAGATGTACTTCCGTGCTGGAAGTGCGGCTGGACTATTTACGATTGCAGTCCATCACGTATATTAAGTCCATTATCGCAATGAGGCAGAAAACTTAGGAAAAGTGGGTCAATTGGTAGCATAAGAGAGGATTTGTTCAATATGAGCATGTTTTACCTGGACACATGACACACTTGAAGGACTGGGATGAAGGTAGTGACAAATTACTGTGGAATAGATGCACCCTAAAGTATGAAGCTCGAGAGAGTGGGAGGGCTGAAATGCTTTATGGAACTGATTGTGCTGGAACACCATCTAGAAGAACCTGTAGGCACAAGTACAACTGATATCTCTGATGGTGAAATACATGTAGTCTAGGCATGGGCGCAGCCATCCAAAAGACATATGAACTAGGTCTGTGGTATGGATGCAACCACCCAGCTAATAAGACCATAATGATAAAGGTATGGTCATAGCCATCCATGAAGACTCAGGTATGGTCATAGCCATCCATCAACAAGTCATGTAATCACCAACCAACCCACGCAGCCCAAACACGTGTAATCGGAGTTCGAGATCTTGAAACCCAACCGATCAGAATACAAATTCTAGCATACGAATAGATGTGCTGAAGTTGAGCATGATGGAAAGTCGCTTGATTATCGGTCAATGAGTAAAACTGTTAACAAGCATGAGAGAAACCACCAATAATGCCAATGGTTCTCAAGGTACTGTCTAGTACAATCCACAAAGTGTGAAGAATGAGCTGAAGTCAAACACTCGTGGAATCACCCAATCAACGACCAATGATGAAAGTCGACCATCAGGCGTGAAGAACTGGCCATTGAGGCATGCAAGCTCCAAGGTACCAAGGGGATCTCTAGATCAATATCCTAGATAATGAGCTGATGTCGACATGAGACAATTCATCGTAGGAGGGCCATAATGTTTCCCCCATCAACGACATGAGAGAAGGAACAAGCGGTAGATGGTGGAATAGAGTATCAGAGGAGGAGGTAAGGATGTAAACTGTAGAAGGATTATACTATTGAACATGTCAGTGACACGATTCTGGAGGGTGCCAGCATTTAGGTACCAAGGGATCATAAGCTTGATGGAGACAACATGGATCAGATGGAATGAGGCTAAATGGCAACCCAAAACTACAAAAGTCCAAATGATGATGTATGGATATCCCAACCCGATAAGAAGAAAAAGTGTCGATGTTCAAGAGTGACTAGCTGCCATAGATAATCAATGATGATTTCCAAATTTTCCCCCACCATTGCTGGCGAGTACACCAATTATTTTTGAAAACAAGCTTGAAGGGGATAGCATGTGATTGTAATATAAGTTTGACCTTCGGTCAAATCCAACCTAGTAATAGTTTAACAAGCCCTAGGGAGGAGAAGCTCAAGTCTCGTCATGGTGACGAGTCCGATGTCATCAGGGTTTAACGAGTCTGACATAGGTAAAACTCAAAGTCTTTTTCATGTTTAGGGAGTTTGAAAAAGTCACAGAAAATAAAGCTCCAGGGGGGTCCTTCTTCTTATATTTTTGTCTCTCGAGCCCAAAAAAGTGTAAAACAATACTCGACAGAACCACATGACCATTACGATCAAGGAGTACTTTTCGTGATTAGTGACTTCGATCCAAAATAGTAGAAAAGTGATTGAAACCACGTTGTTTCGTACCTAATATTGGACTTGAAACGACAAAAGTCCAGCAATCTTTTCGTGTTTACATGGTCGGAAAAGAGCTTAAAGTAGACCGCCTCTCATTTCATTTAATGAGTCAAAAGGGATAACTCGGCTATCTTTTCATCTTTTAAGTCGGAAAAGAGCATTAAAGAAAACTTTATGGATCAAGTGCACATGACTTACGATATAACTCCACCACCTGTAGTTCTGTACAAAACACGTCAAACATAAAACCCATTCGACATAAATGATTAATATATGTGGAAAAACAATTAAAAACCAGAAAATCCAATTAACCATGTAATAGAAATGAAAAACCCACATTCTAAAGTAAAAAATTTTAATGTTTCAAAAAATTACTATAAAAAGGGTGGGGTAAGTCATTTGCTTTTACCAATTGCACTGTTCATTTTACCTTGGAGCGTTTGGAGCACCAACCTGAGAAAAGTTCTCTAGCTGATTCCGGCCTCATCTATCCATGGTTCATCCTGAAACCTTTGCCAAGTAAGTACATTTCTTCTTGCGCTGCATTTTAGTAGTTCTTTCATGCAATTTAGCATTAGGTAGGTGGATTTAGGTGGATTTTCTAATCAGAGTCCACTTCGCGGTCGTCGCGGGAAGGTCGCTCGGGTTCGCGACGACCGAGCGTGATTTACACGTACCACCTTTGTGATCATCGTGAGAATCTAATGTATTCTCGTGATGGTCACAAGAAAATGAATTGCAAACTGAGCTCCATCGCAGCTGTGTAAAATTAAATTTTTGTGTAAATTATGAATTTAAATTTATGGAAGGAGTTCTAATTCATTTTTCTTATCATGCAGGGCAACATGGCATTTGTTTGGTAGGAACAAACTCACGACATCAACGATGAGGAAGCCTTCGCTAATTTTGGGTGCCGAAATGCTTTACATGCGTGTGGGTTGCTAAAATTATTCCTCACTCCACACCTCCAGGCCCAAATCGATTTATTAGAGCTGCTAATTCATGCCTGGAACCCAACAGACGGAAAATTCATTGTCTGAGGCAGAGACATTGAGTTTGATGCTATAGATATATATTTCCTGACCAGATTGTCCCGTTGCGGTGAGAGGCCGATTCTAGAGGGCCAATGAAATAGGAGTGAATCACTAGACATGTTGATGGCACGAGTGTACCCACAAGCATGAAAATCAAAAAGCGAGAAGGTGGCAATTCCGACGGTGGAAGACTTGGTTCTTCATGAAGTTCTATTTATGGTGACGAGAGCAGTAAGCTCCTAAGCCCAAGACGAGGCAACAAAGACCCAACTCCAGTTGGCTCTTGAATGCCTCAACCCAACCATGTTCAACTGGGCAAGAATAGTGACGACCAACATGAAGAGATAGCTCAGCAACTGTCGTCGTGGGGAGACAAAACAATTTGGCTATGGGTCTATCTTGATCCCACTCATGCTGGAGTAGTTGTTGGCACTTGAGTTACAGGATATGGACTTGGACGGGCCCAGACCATAGGAGACCAGGATCACACGGTGGGCACATGTTATGCCATGAGGGGGTGGCAGACGACCAGCGTCATGGGGGACACTATTCTGTGAGTGGCTAGATCACCAGACAATCTTCGTCGAGGACTGGCCATATGCTGGTATGGACTTTCGTGGAGACACCGACATGTAGCTGCCTGCGAGTGAGCAGTGGGATGATGACGGTAAAACACTTGATCACACTATTTTTGTATTTTTATCTTTTATGATGTTTTTTAGATCTTTTTCATGCATATGTCCTAATGATGTACTCTATGGTATTTGCAGATGTGGGACCAGTGAGGCCTGTGGGACTAGCTCTAGAGGCACAGATGGATCCACAGGTTCATTATTGTGTTTTGAATGCTTCTATATGCTGTTTTGATTTCATGTTACAAAAATGTCTGTCTAATACATGGTTTGCCAATGCATCAGTTAACATGTTTAATCTTCTTGGAATGTGTTGATATGTAATAAAATCAAAATTCTTTTCTAACAATTTAACACATAAATACAACCTTAAAATCTGATGATCTCTGACGGAATAATTCCCATTAAGCTGGTGGACAACAAGCTGAGAACCCAAATTCACAGCCAATGAAGGAATGCCGAGGTTAATAGCCTCGGTCAGTAATTCAATAACAACACTATATTCAACAACATTGTTTGTGGTACAACCCAAACAAACACCTTGAAGGTCTACTAACTCACCGTGAGGATCGTAGATCACCCATGCCGCAGAAGAAAGGTTGCGTGTACCGTAGTAGGTACCATTAGCAAAACCAACGTAAGGTGTACCAGACATCTACAAACGAAGCAAAAAGACACAATAAGCGGCAATTATGCCTACACACCAAGCCAGACATGAAAACACACACACAACACACCTACTGAAAACACTCGTATGTACAAACCAGAATGCATGGGGTTCATGCATAATATGTTTTCAGATAAAGCCCATTTCAGGGCTTATCTAGAGGGTTCCCTTCATAATCAATCAGCTCATAGGCCCATTTTTGCAAAACTCACTCTACAATATAAGGCCCAAGCCACATAGGCTCAAATTTTCCTGCCCCTAGCTTATCATTTACTTGATCATAAAGCAGGACTAAATCTCCTTCAACGAAAGAACGAGGATGGATAGTATGATCGAAGTGGGTTTTCACTCTCTTCTTCTATACTTCAATGGCTAGAGAGGCTAGTCGACGGGTCTCATCTAGTCGCTCTAGATAGAGAAGACGTCCTTCTAACAGAGTAGTGTTGGGGAGTAATTCGACGGCTAATTTCAGAGAAGGGATCTCACACTCAATTGAAAGGGTAGCCTCCAGACCGTAAACCAATTGGAATGGGGTGAACTTGGTGGCATCCTTTACTAAAGATTGATAGGCCCATAAGGTGGAGAACAACATCAAAGTCCAATGGTGCATTGAAGCATTGTAACTAGAACTTTGTTGACAGCTTCGACTTGGCCATTGGCTTGAGGATAGTATGGTGTCGAGCTATCATGCCGCAAGCCCAGCTGGTTTGTTAACTCAGTCATCATATGATTACAGAAGTGTTTGTCGTGATCAGTGACGATAGCCTAAGGGACTCCAAATCATGAAATAACATGATTGAATAAAAATTGCATCGTTGTGTGACCGTCCTTAGATAGTGCAGGCATCACCTCGGCCCAATTTGTGAAGTAATCAATGGAAATGATGATATACCCATCCCTACCGGCTGAGTGAGGGTTATAGGTCATATAATCAATGCCTCATTTGGCAAAAAGGCCAACGATAACGACAGGGTGCAATGGAGCAAGAGGCGCGTGAATCCCTGGTTTAACAGAGATGTCGATTGTTTGAGTTTGTGTAATGTTTCCCATATTCCCTTCAGAAGACACTTGATGAATTTGGATGGGTGTCTGAAGGGGTTGAGATGGGAGACAAGAAGCAAACCACGCGAGACAGGTAAGCTTTTCCCGATGGGTAGGGAGAAATGACGAATGATGGTGATGACCAAACTAAGCAGGCTCCTCAAAAGACATGGTCTCAATAATCACTTCATCAGTAGGAAAAATTTCCCTTTAAAGGGTCTGAAGAAGTGCCATCTCCAAGCCAAGGGGATTGAACATACGAGTCGAGAGCTCTGCTCGAAGGAGTAGATTTAGAGTATGGAGCCGATGCAAAAATGATTTCGATGTAGTTGAGCTCGGTAGGACTCAATGCCATCTCCTCGCCCTAGGATTCTATTTGATCAGCAAGAGGAAGAACCCAAGGATCAGAGTGAACAGAAATCATATTAATGGGAGCGATGTTGGGAGGTGGGAGTGAAAAAACACCCATAAGGGTAGGATCTTTAAAGAGTCCAGCACCCACACTCTCACATGGAACAGAGGTATGCTCTATGAAAGGCACATTGCCATCAGAGAAAGAGGAGGCGAAGAAAGACAACTGGTCTACCGTGACAATTTTCCCCTGATGAGGAAAATGAATGACACAAAATAGAGATGAAGCCACAGCTTGCATGGCATATGTCCAACTTCATCCTAAAAGGAGGTTGTAAATTAAATTCACATCAACAACTTCAACCTCCTCTTCCATCATCTTCCCTTCTACAGTAGCATACAAGTGTTGGAGTATACCATAAGGATGAGACTCTCTCCCATCAAAGGCTTCCAAGGTCATAGGAGACTGGCTCAAAGTCGAAGAACCAATAGCCTTCCAACAAGCAATAGACATTGTTTAAGTAGAAGCACCTTCATGAATGACAGTACAATGAATCGTTTTCGAATTGATGATGACTTGAATAAGGAAGGAAATTTGGTGAGGCAGTCTTGGTATATGACTGTCCAGGTCAAAAGTGATCAAATCTGAATCGGCTGGGTCAATACCACCAATGGCCAATAGTAAGGACTTCCTCTGAGAGGGGTAGCTCTATAGAACTTCTAATGCAGACATAGCTGACAGAGCCTGGGCTAAGTCCTCAACAATGCTATAGTGATGAGCAGCACGAGCATTAGGGTTGTACAAATATTTTTGAAGCACGCCTTTAGGAGGAGGTCAGATGACTGCTTCAGTGCTAGGTCACTCAATGAAGGGGACCAGAACTGGATGGAGGAGTACTAGAGGGGACCTCAGGCTCCTTCCTGGCAGGTGATGGATACACTTTCACCTTAGTACTAATGTGGATGGGAATCGTCCCAACCATAAATACCTAAGAACCAAAGGGAGAAGAGGATTGATATGGATCAGCCACCATTTGAGTTTGATGTGAGGGAAAAGGCTCTTTGAGCACTACAGGAGTTCCAGGGGAACCTTTCAACAAATGAATAACTTCAAACTACCTTGGGAAGTCTTTGGTATAGTGATCCTCGTCACAAATAAGGAAAGGATACTTAGTCTTGCACTTGGCACCTTCCTCGGGTGGAGGTTTAGGGGAATCCTGCTTCGGTTGATCGGCCTTATTCTTTCCTTTTCCCTTCTTTTTCCCTTTCAAAGCTTTGTCTACTGTGGTGGACTGAACGACGTTAACTTCAGAAGTGTTACCAACATTAGATATAGCCTGAGAAGTATTTTCATTTGAAGCATTCGACTTTTGCTTCCCAGGGTTCGTGAAATATTTCTTAGAGGGCACATTGATAGAACCGATGATGCCATCAATAGATGGTGTTAGCGGGGCTTTGGAAGTTCTAGGTCTCGGAGCATCAGGAAAATAATCATATAGCGCACCGGACTAGGAGTAAACCAAGTCAAGGTACTGAGCACATGCAATAGCTTGCTCTTCAGTTACACATGCCCCCATAACAATTTCCCGGGCTATCGGACCAACAAATGAGGTTGTAAACCAATCAGTTAGAACCTGATCGGGAATCCAAAACTTAATCAAACAGTGACGTCATCTCCATTCATGGATATGATCGGAGATATGCGTAGCTGTGGTCTCTTTTAAGGATTTCAAGAGATGCGTGCCCGTTTCATATCGAATCAGAAACTGAAAATGAGTTAAAAATTCCATAGCCAATGAGTTAAAGTCCTTAAAAAGATCTACGAGCTAGCTCAATATACCATTTGGTAGCAGAGCCGGTGAGAGTTCATTGAAATAGGTGGAGCCAGATTGAATCATCAAGCCATGAATTCGACGAACACCATAGGTGATAGGTCATGACATGAGCTTGGGGATCTTCTCCAGCTTTACCATCAAATTTGGGACAATCATCGGGAATCTTAATCGGAATCGGCGACCAATACAGATTATGAAGAATGGGATCATTTGTCAATTTGGACACATCTGGTAATTCCAATGTTTCCAAAAGGGGTAATTGAGGGTTGAAGGACATCTAAGGCCATGAATAAGAAATAGCACTAGAATTCGCACCAATTCCTTGCTGCCCCCATTGATTTTGTCCAGACAAATTTAGTCTGTAGGGATTTTGTCCATAGGAGTTGTAGCTGTAACTGGATGGTTGAACCTGGATTTGACCCCCTGCATTCCACTGATTACCAACTTGACCTGCAGGAGCTACATATGGTTGTTGAAAATTCTGATAAGGGTTAACCTGTGGTTATTGATAATTTTGGTATGGGGCAAATTGAATTTTCCCTTGAGGTTGCTGAAAATTATAAGGCAGCTGGGTTCCAAAATGAGGCTGGGAGCCAGGCTGCGCTTGATAAACAAGTTGGGTTTGGGGCCCAACCTGAGTTTGAAGGCTAGATGGGTCTAGAGCCCAAGCTGGGGCTAAAAACCGGGTGGAGCTTGAGAAGCAACAATCATTTGAGTGCCTGGCTAAGCATTCCTAGACGGATGTCCTTGGGAGAACTGAGGCTGAGCCATCTGGCTAGAAGGTTGACCTAGTTGAGATTGAGGTTGACCCATTTGCCCAGAAGGTTGAGCTTGCTGGGTACTGGGTTGTCCTTGCACAACTGAGGGTTATCCTGATTGGCTGGATGGCTGAGCAGACTTGACAGTTGGTTGGCCTAATTGGATTTGAGGCTGATTTGAGGCTGACCAATTTGTCTAGATGGTTGACTAGAGTGGACAGTGGGTTGGCCTTGCTAGATGTGAGGCTGACCGACTTGCCCAGAAGGGTAGCCCTACTGGATACCAGGTTGGCCTTATTTTATGTAAGGTTGTCCTATATTACTAGAAGGTTGCCTGAAATAGGTAAAAGATGAACCACCAGAGGCTGAAGGTTGTCCCTAGAAGGGTTGTCCCTATGGGCCTCCAGGTTGCCTGGATAAGGTTGTCCGTAATACTGTTGTCCATGAGAGGGATGCACGTAAGATGGTTGACCTTGATAGGGTGGTCCTTGGAGATTTGCAGGTGGTGCTTGGACACCATGATAAGTGGTGGTACCCCAAGTAACGAACAACGGAACCGTGACCTCAACTACGTATTGAGATGGCATAGGTCCAGGGTAATAGATATGAGCTCCACGAGAATCATAATAACGAAATGGATTTTGAGGATCTAGATTCCAAAGAGATTATATATATTGATCATATGCCCCCCTCCTGGAGTGGAACTAGAAGAAGGTGGGGCACTTAGTGTAGTATTAACAACTCCTGTCATTGGGCCACTATTGGTAGGACCAGCAGAAGGCCCGACAATAGTAGTCACCACTGAAGAAGCAGTGGCGGCACTAACAACAGGGATTGAAGAAGCCACACAAACAGTTGGAATGGTTGGAACAGATGTGACAGAGACATTGTAAATCTGGGGTGTAAAAGGCTTCGAAGTCGGAGGGACAGTACGAGACCATATGGAACTCGAAAGGGGAGATCTAGAACCAATGATGTCCGCCAAAGAATTATATCATAAAGGCAACGTGACACCAAGGGAAGTAACATGGAAAGGCGAAATTTCCATAGGCATAGGTATTTCACCTTTTGCCGCAAAAGATTCTTCACCCGAGATGGGGGCCATCTCATCCATGTCGTAGGAAGACATCGAGACCGAAACACTAGGAGGAGTAATGGGAAAGTATTCTTTGGAAGGCTCCCAAACAAGGTTCCAACGGATGTCGTAGGATTCATCTTCTGGAGCACGAGAATTAAGCTGTTGGATACTTGGGATAACGAGAAGAGTATCACTAACAATTGAAACCTCAGAAGCGACAGAGGATGGAGATCCCTGGTCACTTGGAACAGGAGATGGGATTGGTGATTATGCTAGGATGATTCAATTCAAAATCCTAGGAAAACTAAGGAGAAAGAATCCTACACAAACTAAATGCAAACAAGATCTAACGGGGTAAATGTGAACGTGGAAAAATAAATTTTAGGACACATGAACAGAACTTGACCTTTTCACCTTTAAAGAGTCAAGAAAAGGATGAAAAGATGACTCTAGTCACCTTTGAATATTTAATGAGCTTCAAGTGACAATTGCTTAGATGGACCATTTCTTTTAGGGAGTCCGAAAAGGAATGAAAGTGACTATTGAGGAGAACTAGGCAAAAGGTTTACCAAACAACCCATAAAACTGCACATACACCTTGGTAGTCATATGAAAAACCAAGGACTTTCCATACGGTAGTCAATCTTCCCAAATGTCGTGTTTGGTGTGTTACGGTTTGCAAGGTGGCAGACACGGCTTCCTAAGGATATAGGATGATAACCTAGTGGGGTCTCCCAACATATACTCGATGGTACATGGGAGAACAATTATGTACTAGACCGCTATTGAGTCATAGAAGGAGGAATCACCCAACCTTGAGTGAAAGGAATAGTGACTAGGTTTAACAACGTCGGAGCACGTCTCTAGCCTAGACCTCTAAATAGTGTGCGCTATGTTCCAATGTGTTGTTAAGTTTATTCAGTTCATTTTAAAGTTGATCTTGAATTATGTTTCAATTTTCAAGCCTTACTGTATGTATACAACAAAACCTAGGATGCAGCTAGAATGAGTGAAATATCCTTTTACTTCAATGAATACTTACCTACAAGAGGGTAGAGAGATCATTCCCAAACCAAGAAAACTAAGATAAGCAAATGCAGTCACTCAATGCATACAGACATCAATCCCTACAGTGCATGGATACTACTAATGAGAGATTTTATCATCTACTTTCCAATATGCAAATTTACTTTCACTTTCATATGCTAAATGAATTCAGTGTTTTGATTTTGATGTTTTTAAATTTAAAAGAAGCAAATAAGCAAGCGTGAAAAATCGACCGATCCTAACAATTATGATCTATGTTCGGTAGTGAAAAGAAATCGAATCAATACCAGAGATTGGTTCAATAATTGTCACTAAAATCAACCAAAAAGAAGCAATGGAGAAGGCTCAAACAAACAACAAGAAAGTTGCAAATGAACCTTGAGCAAAATAGCAACCAAGCCAATTGGTTCAAAAACTTGAAAAAATGAACTAGGTCACGTAGGAAAAAATGCAAGATTCATTCAAGAAATCCAAAGAAAGAGTGCCTTAACCGTAAACAGTGAAAAACAAGCTACTGAGCAAGAGAAAAAGAGCAAGTGATCAATAGAATGGGCGAATTTAGGAGGCAGAATTGAAAAAACAATTCTACAGGAATCGTCACAGGTGCTACACAAATAACTAGCGCTGATTAGCAACTAGTTGTAGCAACAAGGCGATGTCATTGCGGATGTACACGTCTTTTCCGTGATGTACCGATTTCAGAGTCGTCAGGACTGTGAGACATTATTTAGTGACGCACAGGACTTTACAAAAGAGTGAGCATGATTTCGGCATGTCTGTTAAAATATTTTCCACGATGATGTTAAAAGCAATAACAAATCAATAAAAAAACTCCCAAACAAAAACCAGTCAATCCTACAAACAATAGAGGGATTCCCTAGATCGATCTAGGTGACCCAAAAGACTGATAGTTAATCCCCAAAATTCAAGAGAGACCAAATCAAAATCAAAACAAGAGCAAACAAGAGAAGAACATAGGACAGACTCACCAGTGTAGTCGCCAACTTGTGATCCAGGAAAGTGTTCCCTCTGCGGACAGAAGCAACCCCTCTAGCCCTAGAGTGGGTCTAGTCACAGTAAAGATAGATCAAAAATAGATTTCCTTAAACATTCATAGTTGGAGACCTACCTTAACCAGTGGTCGATGAAGTTCCGTTGCGCTGCTCCATCTTCTGCTTCCTTCTCCTCAATGAGTGATCAACCTGAAACAATGCAAAGGAAATACAACAAAGCACGTAACCAGAAAAAACAATGATCTATTTACTCACAAAGTCAAGAAGTCATGAGATATAAAGTAAATTACATACAATACATAGGAAAACATCATTGATTGTATTAATAATGAAATAAGAGCAAGCTTACAACTGAGTCCTAATGTCTCAAGTCTTCTTAGAGGATCCAACCAATGTATTTCTCAAGCATTCATTCTTTGAAGATGGATCTCCCAACATACAAAGTCTCTCTCTCACTCATAAGTTTTAACACAAATTTAAGGGAACTTCACAACCTTCCACAAGCTATCAACAATCCCACACTTGTCACACCCACACCAAATATCTATCAAACTCAAAAGCACTAATAGCGCTGCTCAATCCAAGTAATTAGCAACTAGTTGATCATTTCAAAGGTGAGTGTTTAAATAGGAGAAGGAGTCTCCATAAAGTGTGGAAGAGAGAGCTCATCCCCAAGGAAGCTAGCAAAAATGATGGAACTACCATACCAGAGAAGGAAGGGTGATAGAAACTATGCCGAAAACCAGGTCTGGAGACATCTAGAAGGCCGACTGTTGGAATGAATTCACTCAATCTAGATCATCACGAGTTTATAACTAAGCTTTAGCACTGACATCACTAGTAGGTAATGTAGCCAATCAAATCGTCGCTAAAGATAGTAGATAACCTCGCGCCGAAGACTGTCACGGGAAACTGATGTACTTCCATGCTGGAAGTGCATCTGGACTATTTACAACCATTGTCCGTTGCGTATATTGAGTCCATTATCATGATGAAGTAGAAAAATTAGGAAAAGTGGGTCAATTGGTAGCATAAGAGAGAATTTGTTCAATATGAGCATGTTTCACTTGGACACATGACATAGTAGAAGGACTAGGATGAAGGTAGTGACAAATTATTGTGTAACAACTCTCAATATGTTTCATTACTGCTTGGCTATCGCAGTTTGGCTGAAACTCTTGGCACTGCATCTCTAAACCAAAGCTCTGTATGGTCTCATACAACGGTTTCGACTTCAGGGTTGTTCATGTCTACTTAGTATGCCACGACTTCTATTCCTCAGATGCAGTGTACATCTGTTACATCTGTTCCATCGACACCCACCATTTGTGTGGCATCTTTGCCTCCTCTTGTCAGTGTGGCTACCTCATCCTCTGTGGTCATTGTTGTTACTGCAATATCTTCCAGACCCGTTGGTAGTGGTCCTTCGCCTCTGGCATCCAGAGTCAGTTAGCCTACGGGTAATGCCCCAATCTCCTTGAATCCCATTCCGGGGGGCATTTTCGTATGATCAATATCTGTTTTCTCTTCGAAATCCAACTTATAATCCTCTAGGTTCTTAGCAGATGTCCATTTTGCATAACCCTCCACACTATTGAGATCACCATGGAGCTCATATTTATTGATGGACCTCTTCCTCAGACGGCTACAATCGATAGTCAAATTCCACCTTTGGTTTCTTAGAATCAAACTTCTTTCCAACCCTTGCAAGGACAACCCATTCAGGGACAACCTTTTGCCTCAGTAGGACAGTCTTTTGGTCAGCAGGGGCAACCTTTGGGCTCGCAAGGAAAACCCTTTTAGGTACAATCTTTAGCCCAAATATGTTCATCCTTTGTTTATCTAGGACAACCTCCTTTATCTCAAGGACAACCTTCTGGTAAATTAGGATAGCCTCAGTTCCAACAAGGCCAACCTACTGCTCAGTAAGGAAAACCTTCTGGTCAGTTAGGCTAGCCCCAGTTCCAACAAGGCCAACCTGCTACTTAGCATCGACAACCTTCTGGTTAGTTAGGCCAACCCCAGTTCCAACAAGGTAAACCTGCTACTCAGCAAGGACAACATTCTGGTCAGTTAGGCCAGCCGCAATTCCAACAAGGCCAACCTACTGCTCAGCAAGGACAACCTTTAGTCAACCTAGTGTTCAAATGCAACCTAGACCTCAAGCTTAAGCTGGTCCCCAAGCTCAACCCAATCCCTAGGCTTAGTTTTGATTCCAAGCTCAACCTGTTCATCAAATACAACCTCGGCCCCAGGTGCAGTTTGGGCCTCAGTTTCAGTTTTGTCCCCAGGTACCTTAGCAACCCCAAGGACAACCTTAGGGTAATCCATATCATAACTATCGACAACCTCAAGGTAATCCTTCTCAGAATTTTAAGCAGCCATATGCTGCCCCTGTTGATCAAGCTGGTAATCAATGGTTTGCTGGAGGTAAAAATCTAGGTCAACAACTAGGGTATGGTTTCAATCTGCCAAATTTCAACCCTTACGAACAAAATCCTCTGGGACAAAATCCATGGGGGCAACAAGGCCCTGATTGGAATCCTAACGCTAGTCCTTATCACAAACCCATGATGTCTTTCAATCCTCAATTACCTTTTCTTGCGACTTTGGAACGACTTGATGTGTTGAAGTTGACAAATGATCCTATACTTCATAATCCATATTGGCCACCAGTTCCAACCCAGATCCCTGGTGGCTATCCTAAATTTGAAGGCAAGTCCAGAGAAGACCCCTAGGAACATGTTATGACTTATCACCTTTGGTGTTCATCCAATTCCTGGCTTGATGATTCTATTCGTCTTCCTCTTTTCCAAAGGACTCTTACTGGTGCGATTGCAAAGTGCTGCATTGAACTCGCTTGTGGGACTTTCCAAGATTTTAACTCTCTTGCGTGGCATTCCTTACGCATTTTTAGTTACCGATTTGCTATGAAACAGGAATGCATCTTCTTACCTCTCTCAAAAAGGATATGACTACCCAAATCTCTGATCATATTCATGAATGGAGAAGGTGTCACCCTCTGATCAAGATTTGGATTCCTGATTAGCTATTGACTGATTTGTTCACTACCTCTTTTGTCGGTCCAATAGCCAAAGATATTGCTATGGGGGCATGCATTACTAAAGAGCAAGCCATCACATGTGCTCAATATCTTGAATTGGTATATTCCCAATATGGCACGCTTTATGATATCTAGCCCGATGCTTCACAACCTAGAACGTCTAAAGCTCCTCTGACACCTTTTATCGATGGTGTTATTGGTTCCGTCGCTCAATCTTCTTGAAAGTCTTCCATGACTCCTGCGAAGCCGAAATCCACTGCTCCTACTAAAACTACTTCTCAGTCTCCATCCAATTAAGGGAGAGGTTGAAAAGCTTCTTAAGGTTGGGTTCATTTATCTTATTCCATTGACAGATTGGGTCTCTAACATCATCCCTGTGACTAAAAATTAGGGCACTATTCGATTTTGTGTTGATTATCATGATATCAATCGCGCATGTCCAAAAGATAACTACCCCACTCCATTTATTGACCAGATTATTGATGACTGTGCTAGGTGTGAGATGTTCTCTTTTATGGATGGCTTCTCTAGCTATAACCAGATCAATACTTTACCTGCTGGTCAGCACAAGACTACCTTTATCTATCCATGGGGTAATTTTGCTTATAAAAAGCTCCCTTTTGGACTGAAAAATGTTGGTGCGACGTTCCAAAGAGAAATGTGCTATGTTTTTCATGATATTAGACACATTGTTCAGCCTTATCTGGATGATCTTCCTGCTCATGTACAGACCATCCAGATCACCTCCATCATATTTTTCTTCACTGTAGACATTACCACATTTGTCTCAATCCATAAAAATGTGTCTTCTACGTTGAGTCCGATAGAATCCTTGGGTTTTCAATTTCTAAGGAGGGTATTCATCTTGATCCACTCAAGGTTGAAGCTATTTTGAATCTCCCACCTCCTATTACCTTGGACCAGTTGCAGAGTTTACAAGGGAAGGCTAATTTCTTGTGTTGTTTCATCCCTAACTATGTCGAGGTCGCTAAAGGTTATACATGTCTGCTTAAGCATGATCTTCTCTTTCTGAATTAATCTATGAACCTGTAATAAGGATATACCGGTAGGAAATAGACCCACATGTTTCTCCTTATCTTGTTTTCTGGCATGAGACCATCTGTCTAAAAGTAATTTTTCAAATTCTTCATCGGGCAGGTTGAGACACTTCTTTTGGTTAAGTAATCCCCACCATGTGGCTACCTCCTCTCTAAATAGCTCCACTACCCACCATTTCCAATTGTTTTTCCATAATGATTTCTATTTTTTTATGTATTCTTCAATAGTAGGACCATTATATTTTCTTGTAAAACCGTGACCCGCCATGAAGAGGGTTTTGAAAAAACTTGGCGAAAATTTGAAATTGTCACAGTTTAATTAATATTGCTCAGAATCCCTATTATGACCTGTTTTCAGAAATGGAACAATCATTCTGCATCTACCCATGTGATAGAAATCTTGATCTAGGAACTGGAATTTCAGATCTGTGTTGTAACTCTCCCGCTGTCACCAAATTTCTGCAAAAAGAGCTGATTTTAAATCAGCGATATCTCCCTCATCCGGGCTTCGATTCAACTGAATTTTTTTTTGAAATTGGGTATTTTTTCACAAAGAATCTAGATCTACAATTAGGTTTTGCAGATCTTGCACCAAGACATCCAGATCTGCGCCGCAAACTCGCTACCGTGAAAAATTATCTGCAACCCCATTGATTTTTAGATCAGCGATATCTCCTTCATCCGGACTTCGATTCAGCCGAATTTTTTTCGAAATCGGGTATTTTTTCATATAGAATCTAGATCTGCAATTAGATTTTGCAAACATTGCACCAAAACTTATAGATCTGATCTGAAAACTCGACGCCCCTGAAAATCTACAAAAAATTTTAAAAAATTCTCCACTTTTTTGCCCAAGAAAGTGCTCTGATACCACTTGTTATAGATCTAACCCAAAAATATTATAGATCTGATATGAAAATATAAGATAATGCAAATAAACCCAGAAATAATATGAAATGATTCTTTATTGAACTCAAACCTTTAAGTTAGGGCAACACCATACATTCACTCCTTAAGGAAGGAGAACACTCCACAAGCCATATGCTTGTTCATACAATATTCCTTCACAATTCCTTGAACATGCATGATATCGCCTTCATCCAGACTCCAATTCAGCCAATTTTTTCTTTTGAAATCGGGTATTTTTCCACATGGAATCCAGATCTGCAATTAGATTTTGCAAATATTGCACCAAAACTTACAGATCTGATCTGCAAACTTGCCGCCCCCAAAATCCTACAAAAATTAAAAAACAATCTCCACTTTTTTACCCAAGAAAGTGCTCTGATACCACTTGTTATAGATCTAACCTAGAAATATTATAGATCTGATATGAAAATATAAGATAATGCAAATAAACCCAGAAATAATATGAAATGATTCTGGATTTTATTTTTTCACAAAGAATCCAGATCTACAATTAGATTTTACAGATCTTGCACCAAGACGTCCAGATCTGCACCGCAAACTCGCTGCCCTAAAAAATTATTTGCAACCCCACTGATTTTTAGATCAGTGATATCTCCTTCATCCGGACTCCGATTCAGCCGATTTTTTTTTTTGAAATTGGGTATTTTTTCACATAGAATCCAGATCTGCAATTAGATTTTGCAAATATTGCACCAAAACTTACAAATCTGATCTGCAAACTCTCCGCCCCCGAAATCCTGCAAAAATTAAAAAAAATCTCCACTTTTTTGCCCAAAAAAGTGCTCTGATACCACTTGTTATAGATCTGACCCAGAAACATATGATAATATAAATAAAACTAAACATAACAAGATCTGAATATAGATAGAAATGATTCACTTTATTGATCAAAACCCTTAAGGTAGGGCAACACTATACATTCACTCTTTAAGGAAGGAGAACACTCCACAAGCCATATGCCTATGGAAGAGAGAGCTCATCCCCAAGGAAGGTAGCACAAATGACGAAACTGCCATACCAGAGAAGGAAGGGTGACACAAACTATGCCAACAACCAGGTCTGGAGACATCTAGAAGGCCGACGGTTGGAATGAATTCTCCCAATCTGGATCATCACGAGTTTATAACTAAGCTTTAGCACTGACATCGCTAGTAGGTAATGTAGCCAGTCAAACCGTCACTAAAGATAGCGTATAGCCTCACGCCAGAGACCGTCGTGGGAAACAGATGTACTTCCGTGCTGGAAGCACGGCTGGACTATTTACGACTGTAGGCCGTCACGTATATTAAGTCCATTATCGCAATGAGGCAGAAAAATTAGGAAACGTGGGTCAATTGGTAGCATAAGAGAGCATTTGTTCAATATGAGCATGTTTTAATTGGACACATGACACACTTGAAGGACTGGGATGAAGGTAGTGACAAATTACTGTGGAATAGACGCCCCCTAAAGTATGAAGCCCGAGAGAGTGGGAGGGCTGAAATGCTTTATGAAATTGATTGAGCTGGAACACCATCTAGAAGAACCTGTAGGCACAAGTACAACTGATATCTCTGATGGTGAAATACATGTAGTCTAGGCATGGGCGCAACCATCCAAAAGACATATGAACTAGGTTTGTGGTATGGATGCAACCACCCAGCTAATAAGACCATAATGATAAAGGTATGGTCATATCCATCCATGAAGACTTAGGTATGGTCATAGCCATCCATCAGCAAGTCATGTAATCACCAACCAACCCACGTAGCCCGAACATGTCTAATCTGAGGTCGAGGACTTGAAACCCAACCGATCATAATACAAATTCTAGCATACGAATAGATGTGCTGAAGTCGACCATGATAGAAAGTCGCTTGATTATCAGTCAATGAGTAAAACTATTAACAAGCATGAGAGAAACCACCAATAATGCCAATGGTTCTCAAGGTACTGTCTAGTACAATCCACAAAGTGTGAAGAATGAGCTGAAGTCAAACACTTGTGGAATCACCCAATCAACGACCAATGATGAAAGTCGACCGTCAGGCGTGAAGAACAGGCCATTGAGGCATGCAAGCTCCAAGGTACCAAGGGGATCTCTAGATCAATCTCCTAGATAATGAGTTGATGTCGACAGGAGACAATTCATCGTAGGAGGGCCATAATGTTTCCCCCATCAACGACATGAGATAAGGAACAAGCGGTAGATGGCGAAATAGAGTATCAGAGGAGGAGGTAAGGATGTAAACTGTAGAAGGATTATACTATTGAACATGTCAGTGACACGATTCTGGAGGGTGGTAGCATTCAGGTACCAAGGGATCAGAAGCTTGATGGAGACAGCATGGATCAGATGGAATGAGGCTAAATGGCAACCCAAAACTACAAAAGGCCAAATGATGATGTATGGATATCCCAACCCGACAAGAAGCAAAAGTGTCAATGTTCAAGAGTGACTAGCTGCCATAGATAATCAATGATGATTTCCAAATTTTCCCCCACCATTGCTGGCGAGTACCCCAATTATTTTTTAAAACAAGCTTGAAGGGGATAGCATGTGCTTGTAATATAAGTTTGACCTTTGGTCAAATCCAACCTAGTAATAGTTTAACGAGCCCTAGGGAGGAGAAGCTCAAGTCTCGTCATGGTGACGAGTCTGATGTCGTCAGGGTTTAACGAGTCCGACATAGGTAAAACTCAGAGTCTTTTTCATGTTTAGGGAGTTTGAAAAAGATACAGAAAAGAAAGCTCCAGGGGGGTCCTTCTTCTTAGATTTTTGTCTCTCGAGCCCAAAAAAGTGTAAAACAATACTCCATAGAACCACTTGACCATTGCGATCAAGGAGTACTTTTCGTGATTAGTGACTTCGATCCAAAAAAGTAGAAAAGCGATTGAAACCACGTTGTTTCGTACCTAATATCGGACTTGAAACGACAAAAGTCCAGCAATCTTTTCGTGTTTACATGGTTGGAAAAGAGCTTAAAGTAGACCGCCTCTCATTTCATTTAATGAGTCAAAAGGGATAACTCGGCTATCTTTTCATCTTTTAAGTTGGAAAAGAGCATTAAAGAAAACTTTATGGATCAAGTGCACATGACTTACGATATAACTCCACCACCTGTACTTCTGCACAAAACACATCAAACATAAAACCCATTCGACATAAATGATTAATATATGTGGAAAAATAGTTAAAAACCAGAAACTCCAATTAACCATGCAATAAAAATGAAAAAACCCACATTCTAAAGTAAAAAATTTTAATGTTTCAAAAAATTACTATAAAAAGGGTGGGGTAAGTCATTTGTTTTTACCAATTGCACTGTTCATTTTACCTTGGAGCATTTGGAGCACCAACCTGAGAAAAGTTCTCAAGCTGATTCCAGCCTCATCTATCCATGGTTCATCCTGAAACCTTTGCCAAGTAAGTACATTTCTTCTTGTGCTGCATTTTAGTAGTTCTTTCATGAAATTTAGCATTAGGTAGGTGGATTTAGGTGGATTTTCTAATCCGAGTCCACTTCCCGATCGTCGCGGGAAGGCCGCTTGGGTCCGCGACGACCAAGCGTGATTTACACGTACCACCTTTGTGATCGTTGTGAGAATATAATGTATTCAGTGATGATCACAGGAAAATCAATTGCAAACTGAGCTCCATCGCAGCTGTGTAAAATTAAATTTTTGTGTAAATTATGAATTTAAATTTATGGAAGGAGTTCTAATTCATTTTTCTTATCATGCAGGGCAACATGGCATTTGTTTGGTAGGAACAAACTCACGACATCAACGACGAGGAAGCCTTCACTGATGTTGGGTGCCGAAATGCTTTACATGCGTCTGGGTTGCTAAAATTATTCCTCACTCCACACCTTCGGGCCCAACTCGATTTATTAGAGCTGCTAATTCATGCCTGGAAGCCAACAGAGGGAAAATTCATTATCCGAGGCAGAGACATTGAGTTTGATGCTATAGATATATATTTCCTGACCAGATTGTCCCATTGTGGTGAGAGGTCGGTTCTAGAGGGCCAATGAACCAGGAGTGAATCACTATACATGTTGATGGCACGAGTGTACCCACAAGCATGAAAATCAAAAAGCGGGAAGGTGGCAATTCCGACGATGGAAGACTTGGCTCTTCATGCAGTTCTATTTATGGTGATGAGAGTAGCGAGCTCCTAAGCCCAAGACGAGGTAACAAAGACCCAACTACAGTTGGCTCTTGAATGCCTCAACCCAACCATGTTCAACTTGGCAAAAATAGTGACGACCAACATGAAGAGATAGCTCACCAACTGTCGTCGTGGGGAGACGAAACAATTTGGCTATGGTTCTATCTTGATCCCACTCATGTTGGAGCGGTTGTTGGTGCTTCAGTTACAGGATATGGACTTGGACGGGCCCAGACCATAGGAGACCAGGATCACAGGGTGGGCACATGTTATGCCATGAGGGGGTGGCAGACGACCAGTGTCATGGGGGACACTATTCTGTGAGTGGCTGGATCACCAGAAAATCTTCATCAAGGACTGGCCATATGCTGGTATGGACTTTCGTGGAGACACCGACATGTAGCTGCCTGCGAGTGAGCAGTGGGATGATGACGGTAAAACACTTGATCACACTATTTTTGTATTTTTATCTTTTATGATGTTTTTTAGATATTTTTCATGCATATGTCCTAATGATGTACTCTATGGTATTTGTAGATGTGGGACTAGTGAGGCTTGTGGGACTAGCTCTAGAGGCATAGAGGGATCCACAGGGCATTAGAGAGCTGGCCTTGGCTCCCCCAGCTGGCAGTTCAGTGGAGATAGTGGCCCAAAATCTTGAGGGCTTTGTCGAGGGGATCGTTGATTACATGGGGATTGAGGAGGTCCCAATAGAGTTCCAAATACATATAGTAGGGGTGATACCCAGGGTGCACCGACTATTGAGGTGAGTCGCACGATTGGTGGCGTAATATAGGGAGCATAACCCATCACAGTAGATGCCTAGGTTCTATTTCCTATTGATTTTTGAGTGACATGTGTCTCGGATGTACGGAGAACACAGATTCTATTTGGACATATACACTTATTTTTTTAGCGCCTCGGTGTGCCACACGATATATA
>APFE031239535.1:2060-18424 GCA_000404065.3 Pinus taeda | reverse complement strand
TATATATATATATATATATATATATATATATATTCTGATGGTTCATTATTGTGTTTTGAATGCTTCTATATGCTGTTTTGATTTCATGTTACACAAATGTCTATCTAATACATGGTTTGCCAATGCATCAGTTAACATGTTTAATCTTCTTGGAATGTGTTGATATGTAATAAAATCAAAATTCCTTTCTAACAATTTAACACGTAAATACATCCTTAAAATCCGATGATCTCTGACGGAATAATTCCCATTAAGCTGGTGGACAACAAGCTGAGAACCCAAATTCACAGCCAATGAAGGAATGCCGAGGTTAATAGCCTCGGTCAGTGATTCAATAACAACACTATATTCAGCAACATTGTTTGTGGTACAACCCAAACAAACACCTTGAAGGTCTACTAACTCACCGTGAGGATCGTAGATCACCCATGCCGCAAAAGAAAGGTTGCGGGTACCGTAGTAGGCACCATTAGCAAAACCAACGTAAGGTGTACCAGACATCTACACATGAAGCAAAAAGACACAATAAGCGGTACTTATGCCTACACACCAAGCCAGACATGAAAACACACACACAACACACCTACTGAAAGCACACGTATGTACAAACCAGAATGCATGGGGTTCATGCATAATATGTTTTCAGATAAAGCCCATTTTGGGGCTTATCTAGAGGGTTCCCTTCATAATCAATCAGCTCATAGGCCCCTTTTTGCAAAACTCACTTTACAATATAACGCACGTGCCACATAGGCTCGAATTTTCCTACCCCTAGCTTATCATTTGCTTGATCATAAAGCAGGACTAAATCTCCTTCAACGAAAGAACGAGGATGGATAGTATGATCGAAGTGAGTTTTCACTCTCTTCTTCTGTGCTTCAATGGCTAGAGAGACTAGTCGACGGGTCTCATCTAGTCGCTCTAGATAGAGAAGACGTCCTTCTAACGGAGTAGTGTTGGGGAGTAATTCGACGACTAATTTCAGAGAAGGGATCTCACACTCAATTGAAAGGGTAGCCTCCAGACCGTAAACTAATTGGAATGGTGTGAACTCGGTGGCATCCTTTACTAAAGATTGATAGGCCCATAAGGTGGAGAACAACATCAAATTCCAATGGTGCATTGAAGCATTGTAACTAGAACTTTGTTGACATCTTTGACTTGGCCATTAGCCTGAGGATAGTATGGTGTCGAGCTATCATGCCGCAAGCCCAGCTGGTTTGTTAACTCAGTCATCATATGATTACAGAAGTGTTTGTCATGATTAGCGATGATAGCCTAAGGGACTCCAAATCATGAAATAACATCATTGAATAAAAATTGCACCGTTGTGTGACCGTCCTCAGATAATGTAGGCATCACCTCAGCCCAATTTGTGAAATAATCAATGGAAATGATGATATACCCATGCCTCCCGGCTGAGTGAGGGTTACAGGTCATATAATAAATGCTCCATTTGGCAAAAAGGCCGACGATAACGACAGGGTGCAATGGAGCAGGAGGCGCGTGCATCCTTGGTTTAACAGAGATGTTGATTGGTTGAGTTTTTGTAATGTTTCCCATATTCCCTTCAAAAGACACTTGATGAATTTGGATGGGTGTCTGAAGGGGTTGCGATGGGAGACAAGAAGCAAACCACGCGAGATAGGTAAGCATTTCCCAATGGGTAGGGAGAAATGAGAAACGATGGTGATGATCAAACCAAGCAGGTTCCTCAAAAGACATGGTCTTGATAATCACTTCATCAATAGGAAAAATTTCCTTTAAAGGGTCTGAAGAAGTGCCATATCCAAGCCAAGGGGATTGAACGTACAAGTCGAGAGCTCTGCTCAAAGGAGTAGATTCAGAGTATGGAGCCGATGCAGAAACGATTTCGACGTAGTTGAGCTCGGTAGGACACAATGGCATCTCCTCGCCCTAGGATTCTATTTTATCAGCAGGAGGAAGAACCCAAGGATCAAAGTGAACATAAATCATATTAATGGGAGCGATGTTGGGAGGTGGGAGTGAAAAAACACCCATAAGGGTAGGATCTTTAAAGAGTCCAGCATCGACACTCTCACTTGGAACAGAGGTATGCTCTATGAAAGGAACATTGCCATCAGAGGAAGAGGAGGTGAAGAAAGACAACTAGTCTACCATGACAATTTTCCCCTGATGAGGAAAATGAATGACACGAAATAGAGATGAAGCCACAACTTGCATGGCATATGTCCAACTTCGTCCTAAAAGGAGGTTGTAAGTTAAATTCACATCAACAACTTCAACCTCCTCTTCGATCGTTTTCCCTTCTAGAGTAGCATACAAGTGTTGGAGTATACCATAAGGATGAGACTCTCTCCCATCAAAGGCTTCCAAGGTCGTAGGAGACTGGCTCAGAGTCGAAGAACCAATAGCCTTCCAACAAGCAATAGACATTATGCAAGTAGAAGCACCTTCATCAGCGATAGTACAATGAATCATTTTAGAATTGATGATGCCTTGAATAAGGAAGGAAATTTGGTGAGGCAGTCTTGGTATATGACTGTCCAGGTCAAAAGTGATCAAATCTAATTTGGTTGGGTCAATAACACCGATGGCCAATAGTAAGGACTTCCTCTGAGAGGGGTAGCTCTAGAGAACTTCTAATGCAGACATAGCTGACGGAGCCTGGGCTAAGTTCTCAACAATGCTATAGTGTTGAGCAGCACGAGCATTAGGGTTGTACGAAGATTTCCAGAGCACGCCTTTAGGAGGAGGTCAGATGACTGCTTCAGTGCTAGGTCGCTCAGTGAAGGGGACCAGAACTGGATGGATCAGTACTAGAGGGGACCTCAGGCTCCTTCCTTGTAGGCGATGGATACACTTTCACCTTAGTACTAATGTGGATGGGAATTGTCCCAACCATAAATACCTAAGAACCAAAGGGATAAGAGGATTGATATGGATCAGCCACCATTTGAGTTTGATGTGAGGGAAAAGGCTCTTTGAGCACTACAGGAGTTCCAGGGGCACCTTTCAACAAATGAATAACTTCAAACTGCCTTGGGCGGTCTTTGGTATAGTGGTGCTCATCACAGATAAGGCAAGGATACTTAGTCTTGCACTTGGCACCTTCCTCGGGTGGAGGTTTAGGGTAATCCTGCTTCGGTTGATCGGCCTTATTCTTTCCTTTTCCCTTCTTTTTCCCTTTCAAAGCTTTGTCTACTGTGGTGGACTGAACGACGTTAACTTCGGAAGTGTTGCCAGCATTAGATATAGCCTGAGAAGTATTTTCATTTGAAGCATTTGACTTTTGCTTCCCAGGGTTCGCGAAATATTTCTTAGAGGGCACATTGATAGAACCGATGATGCTGTCAATAGATGGTGTTAGCGGGGCTTTGGAAGTTCTGGGTCTCGGAGCATTAGGAAAATAATCATATAGCGCACCAAACTAGGAGTAAACCAAGTCAAGGTACTGAGCATGTGCAATAACGTGCTCTTCAGTTACACATGCCCCCATAGCAATTTCCCGGGCTATCGGACCGACAAATGAGGCTGTAAACCAATCAGTTAGAACCTGATTAGGAATCCAAAACTTAATCAAACGGTGATGTCATCTCCATTCATGGATATGATCGGAGATATACGTAGCCGTGGTCTCTTTTAAGGATGTCAAGAGATGTGTGTCCATTTCATATCGAATCAGAAACTGAAAATGAGTTAAAAATTCCATAGGCAACGAGTTAAAGTCCTTAAAAGGATCTATGAGCTAGCTCAATATACCATTTGGTAGTAGAGCCGATGAGAGTTCATTGACATAGGTGGAGCCGGATTGAATCATCAAGCCATGAATGTGACGAACACCATAGGTGATAGGTCATGACATGAGCTTAAGGATCTTCTCCAGCTTTACCATCAAATTTGGGACAATCACCAGGAATCTTAATCGGAATCGGTGGCCAATACAGATTATGAAGAATGGGATCATTTGTCAGTTTGGACAGATCCGGTAATTCCAATGTTGCCAAAAAGGATAATTGAGGGTTGAAGGACATCTGAGGCCATGGATAAGAAATAGCACCAAAATTCGCACCAATTCCTTGTTGCCCCCATTGATTTTTTCCAGACGAATTTAGTCTGTAGGGATTTTGTCCATAGGAGTTGTAGTTGTAACTGGATGGTTGAACCTAGATTTGACCCCCTCCATTCCACTGATTACCAACTTGACCCACAGGAGCTACAGATGGTTGTTGAAAATTCTGATAAGGGTTAACCTATGGTTGTTGATAATTTTGGTATGGGGCAAATTGAATTTTCCCTTGAGGTTGCTAAAAATTATAAGGCAACTGGGCTCCAAAATGAGGCTGGGAGCCAGGCTGCACTTGATAAACAAGTTGGGTTTGGGGCCCAACCTGAGTTTGAAGGCTAGATGGGTCTAGAGCCCAAGCTGGGGCTAAAAACCGGGTGGAGCTTGAGAAGCAACAATCATTTGAGTGCCTGGCTGAGCAGGCCTAGACAGATGTCCTTGGGAGAACTGAGGCTAAGCCATCTGGCTAGAAGGTTGACCTAGTTGAGATTGAGGTTGACCCATTTTCCCAGAATGTTGAGCTTGCTGGGTACTGGGTTGTCCTTGCACAACTGAGGGTTATCCTGATTGGCTGGATGGCTGAGCAGACTGGATAGTTGGTTGGCCTAGTTGGATTTGAGGCTGATTTGAGGCCGACCAATTTGTCCAGATGGTTGACTAGAGTGGATAGTGGGTTGGCCTTGCTAGATGTGAGGCTGACCGACTTGCCCAGAAGGGTAGCCCTACTAGATACCAGGTTGGCCTTGTTATATGTAAGGTTTTCCTATATTACCAGAAGGTTGCCCAAAATAGGTAAAAGATGAACCACGAGAAGCTGAAGGTTGTCCCTAGAAGGGTTGTCCCTATGGGCCTCCAGGTTTCCTGGATAAGGTTGTCCAAAATACTGTTGTCCATGAGAGGGCTGCACGTAAGATGGTTGACCTTGGTAGGGTGGTCCTTGGAGATTTGCAGCTGGTGCTTGGCCACCATGATAAGTGGTGGTACCCCATGTAACGGACAACGGAACCGTGACCTCAACCGCGTATTGAGATGGCATAGGTCCAGGGTAATAGATATGAGCTCCACGAGAATCATAAAAATGAAATGGATTTTGAGGATCTACATTCCAAAGAGCTTGTATATATTGATCATATGCCCCCCTCCTGGAATGGAACCAGAAGAAGGTGGGGCACTTAGTGTAGGATTAACAACTCCTGCCATTGGGCCACTATTGGTAGGACCAGCAGAAGGCCCAGAAATAGTAGTCACCACTGAAGAAGTAGTGGTGGAACTGACAATAGGGATTGAAGAAGCCACACAAACAGTTGGAATGGTTGGAACAGACGTGACAGACACATTATAAATCTGGGGTGTAAAAGGCTTCGAAGTCGGAGGGACAGTATGAGACCATATGGAACTCGAAAGGGGAGATCTAGAACCGATGCTGTTTGCCAAAGAATTATATCATAAAGGCAACGTGACACCAAGGGAAGTAACATGGAAAGGCGAAGTTTCCATAGGCATAGGTATTTCACCTTTTGCCACAAAAGATTCTTCACCCGAGATGGGGGCCATCTCATCCATGTCGTAGGAAGACATCGAGACCGAAACACTAGGAGGAGTAAGGGGAAAGTATTCTTTGGAAGGCTCCCAAACAAGGTTCCGACGGATGTCGTAGGATTCATCTTCTGGAGCACGAGAATTAAGCAGTTGGATACTTGGGATAACTAGAAGAGTATCACTAACAATTGAAACCTCAGAAGCGACAGAGGATGGAGATCCCTGGTCACTTGGAATGGGAGACGGGATCGGTGATTCTGCTAGGATGATTCAATTCAAAATCCTAGGAAAACTAACGAGAAAGAATCCTACACAAACTAAATGCAAACAAGATCTAACGGGGTAAATGTGAACGTGGACAAATAAATTTTAGGACACATGAACAGAACTTGACCTTTTCACCTTTAAAGAGTCAAGAAAAGGATGAAAAGATGACTCTAGTCACCTTTGAATATTTAATGAGCTTGAAGTGACAATTGCTCAGATGGACCATTTCTTTTAGGGAGTCCGAAAAGGAATGAAAGTGACTACTGAGGAGAACTAGGCAAAAGGTTTACCAAACAACCCATAAAACTGCATATACACCTTGGTAGTCATATGAAAACCAAGGACTTTCCATACGGTAGTCAATCTTCCTGAATGCTGTGTTTGGTGCATTACGGTTTGCAAGGCGGCAAACACGGCTTCCTAAGGATATAGGATGATAACCTAGTGGGGTCTCCCAACATATACTCGATGGTACATGGGAGCACAATTCTGTACTAGACCTCTATTGAGTCACAGAAGGAGGAATCACACAACCTTGAGTGAAAGGAATAGTGACTAGGTTTAACAACGTGAGAGCACGTCTCTAGCCTAGACCTCTAAATAGTGTGCGTTATGTTCCAATGTGTTGTTAAGTTTATTCGGTTCATTTTAAAGTTGATCTTGAATTATGTTTCAGTTTTCAGGCCTTACTGTATGTATACAACAAAACCTAGGATGCAGCTAGAATGAGTGAAATATCCTTTTACTTCAATGAATACCTACCTACAAGAGGGTAGAGAGATCATTCCCAAACCAAGAAAACCAAGATAAGCAAATGCAGTCACTCAATGCATACAGACATCAATCCCTACAGTGCATGGATACTACTAATGAGAGATTTTATCATCTGCTTTCCAATATGCAAGCTTGAAATGAAAATTTACTTTCACTTTCATATACTAAATGAATGCAGTCTTTTGATTTTGATGTTTTTAAATTTAAAAGAAGCAAATGAGCAAGCGTGAAAAACTGGTTGATCCAAACAATTGTGATCTATGTTCGGTAGTGAAAAGAAATCGAATCAATACCAAAGATTGGTTCAATAATTGTCACTAAAAATCAACCAAAAACAAGCAATGGAGAAGGTTCAAACAAACAACAAGAAAGTTGCAAATGAACCTTGAGCAAAATAGCAACCAAGCCAATTGATTCAAAAACTTGAAAGAACGAACTAGGTCACATAGGAAAAAATGCAAGATTCATTCAAGAAAGCCAAAGAAAGAGTGGCTTAGCCGTAAACAGTGAAAAAAAAGCTACTGAGCAAGAGAAAAAGAGCAAGCGATCAATAGAATGGGCGAATTCAGGAGGCGGAATTGAAAAAACAATTCTACAGGAATCGTCGTGGGTACTACACAAACAACTAGCGTTGATTAGCAACTAGCTGTAGCAACAGGGCGATGTCATCATGGAAGTACACGTATTTTCCGTGATGTACTGATTTCAGAGTCGTCACGACTGTGAGACATTATTTAGTGACACACAGGAATTTACAAAAGAGTGAGCATGATGTTGGCATGACTGTTAAAATATTTTCCATGATGATGTTAAAAACAATAACAAATCAACAAAAATCTCCCAAACAAAAACCAGTCAATCCTACAAACAATAGAGGGATTCCCTAGATCGATCTAGGTGACCCAAAATACTGATAGTTAATCCCCAAAATTCAAGAGAGACCAAATCAAAATAAAAAAAAGAGCAAACAATAGAAGAGCATAGTACAGACTCACCAGTGGAGTCGCCAACTTGTGATCCAGGAAAGTGTTCCCTCTGTGGACAGAGGCAACCCCTCTAGCCCTAGAGTGGGTCTAGTCACAGTAAAGATAGATCAACAATAGATTTCCTTAAACATTCATAGTTGGAGACCTACCTCAACCAGTGGTCGATGAAGTTCCGTTGCACTGCTCCAGCTTCTGCTTCCTTCTCCTCAATGAGTGATCAACCTGAAACAATGCAAAGGAAATACAACAAAGCACGTAACCGGAAAAAACAATGATCTATTTACTCACAAAGTCAAGAAGTCATGAGATATAAAGCAAATTACATACAATACATAGGAAAACATCATTGATTGTATTAATAATGAAATAAGAGCAAGCTTACAACTGAGTCCTAACGTCTCAAGTCTTCTTAGAGGATCCAACCAATGTATTTCTCAAGCATTCATTCTTTGAAGATGGATCTCCCAACATACAAAGTCTCTCTCTCACTCATAAGTTTTAACACAAATTTAAGGGCACTTCACAACCTTCCACAAGCTATCAACAATCCCACACTTGTCACACCCACATCAAATATCTCTCAAACTCAAAAGCACTAATAGCACTGCTCAATCCGAGTAATTAGCAACTAGTTGATCATTTCAAAGGTGAGTGTTTAAATAGGAGAAGGAGTCTCCATAAAGTGTGGAAGAGAGAGCTCATCCCCAAGGAAGCTAGCACAAATGATGGAACTGCCATACTAGAGAAGGAAGGGTGACACAAACTATGCCAACAACCAGGTCTGGAGACATCTAGAAGGCCGACTGTTGGAATGAATTCACTCAATCTAGATCATCACGAGTTTATAACTAAGCTTTAGCACTGACATCACTAGTAGGTAATGTAGCCAATCAAATCGTCGTTAAAGATAGTAGATAACCTCGCGCCGGAGACCGTCGCGGGAAACTGATGTACTTCCATGTTGGAAGTGCATCTGGACTATTTACAACAGTTGTCCGTCGCGTATATTAAGTCCATTATCATGATGAGGTAGAAAAATTAGGAAAAGTGGGTCAATTGGTAGCATAAGAGAGCATTTTTTCAATATGAGCATGTTTCACTTGGACACATGACACAATAGAAGGAATGGGATGAAGGCAGTGACGAATTATTGTGTAACAACTCTCAATATGTTTCATTACTGCTTGGCTATCGCAGTTTGGCTGAAATTCTTGGCGCTCCATCTCTAAACCAAAGCTTTGTATGCTCTCATACAACGGTTTCGACTTCAGGGCTGTTCATGTCTACTCAGTATGCCATGACTTCTATTCCTTAGATGCAGTGTACATCTCTTACATCTGTTCCATCGATGCCCACCATTTGTGTGGCATATTTTGCTCCTCTTGTCAGTGTGGCTACCTCATCCTCTATGGTCATTGTTGTTACTGAAATATCTTCCAGACCCGTTGGTAGTGGTCGTTCACCTCTGGCATCCAGAGTCAGTTAGCCTACGGGTAATGCCCCAATCTCCTTGAATCCCATTCCGAGGGGCATTTTCGTATGATTAATATCTGTTTTCTCTTCGAAATCCAACTTATAACCCTCTAGGTTCTTAACAGATGTCCATTTTGCATAACCCTCCACACTATTAAGATCACCATGGAGCTCATATTTATTATGATGGACCTCTTCCTCAGACGGCTACAATCGATAGTCAAATTCCACCTTTGGTTTCTTAGAATCAAACTTCTTTCCAACCCTCGCAAGGACAACCCGTTTAGGGACAACGTTTTGCCTCAGTAGGACAGTCTTCTGATCAGCAGGGGCAACCTTTGGGCTCGCAAGGAAAACCCTTTCAGGGACAATCTTTAGCCCAAATATGTTCATCCTTTGTTTATCTAGGAGAACCTCCTTTATCTCAAGGACAACCTTCTAGTCAATTAGGACAGCCTCAGTTCCAACAAGGCCAACCTACTGCTCAACAAGGAAAACCTTCTGGTCAGTTAGGCTAGCCCCAGTTCCAACAAGGCCAACCTGCTACTTAGCATCGACAACCTTCTGGTTAGTTATGCCAACCTCAGTTCCAACAAGGTCAACCTGCTACTTAGCAAGGACAACATTCTGGTCAGTTAGGCTAGCCCCATTTCCAACAAGGCCAACCTGCTGCTCAGCAAGGACAACCTTTTGGTCAGGTCAATCTAGCTATTAGTCAACCTAGTGTTCAAATGCAACCTAGACCTCAAGCTCAAGCTGGTCCCCAAGCGCAACCCAATCCCTAGGCTTAGTTTTGATTCCAAGCTCAACCTGTTCATCAAATACAACCTCGGCCCCAGGTGCAGTTTGGGCCTCAGTTTCAGTTTTGTCCCCAGGTACCTTAGCAACCCCAAGGGCAACCTTAGGGTAATCCATATCATAACTATCAACAACCTCAAGGTAATCCTTCTCAGAATTTTAAGCAGCCATATGCTGCCCCTGTTGATCAAGCTGGTAATCAATGGTTTGTTGGAGGTAAAAATCTAGGTCAACAACTAGGGTATGGTTTCAATCTGCCAAATTTCAACCCTTATGGACAAAATCCTCTGGGACAAAATCCATGGGGGCAACAAGGTCCTGATTGGAATCCTAATGCTAGTCCTTATCACAGATCCATGATGTCTTTCAATCCTCAATTACCTTTTCTTGCGACTTTGGAACTACTTGATGTGTTGAAGTTGACAAATGATCCTATACTTCAGAATCCATATTGGCCACCAGTTCCAACCCAGATCCCTGGTGGCTATCCTAAATTTGAAGGCAAGTACAGAGAAGACCCCTAGGAGCATGTTATGACTTATCAACTTTGGTGTTCATCCAATTCCTGGCTTGATGATTCTATTCGTCTTCCTCTTTTCCAAAGGACTCTTACTGGTGCCACTGCAAAGTGCTACATTGAACTCGCTTGTGGGACTTTCCAAGATTTTAACTCTCTTGTGGTGGCATTCCTTACGCATTTTTAGTTATCGATTCGCTATGAAACAGGAATGCATCTTCTTACCTCTCTCAAAAAGGATATGACTACCCAAATCTTTGATCATATTCATGAATGGAGAAGGTGTCACCGTCTGATCAAGATTTGGATTCCTGATCAGCTATTGACTAATTGGTTCACTAACTCTTTTGTCGGTCCAATAGCCAAATATATTGCTATGGGGGCATGCGTTACTAAAGAGCAATCCATCGCATGTGCTCAATATCTTGATTTGGTATATTCCTAATCTGGCACGCTTTATGATGTCTAGCTCGATGCTTCACAACCTAGAACTTCTAAAGCTCCTCTGACACCTTCTATCTATGGTGTTATTGGTTCCATCGCTCAGTCTTCTTGAAAGTCTTCCATGACTCCTGCGAAGCCGAAATCCACTGCTCCTACTAAAACTACTTCTCAGTCTCCATCCAATTAAGGGAGAGGTTGAAAAAATTCTTAAGGTTGGGTTCATTTATCCTATTCCATTGACAGATTGGGTCTCTAACATCATCCCTGTGACTAAAAATTAGGGTACTATTCGATTTTGTGTTGATTATCATGATATCAATAGCGCATGTCCAAAAGATAACTACCCCACTCCATTTATTGACCAGATTATTGATGACTGTGCTAGGTGTGAGATGTTCTCTTTTATGGATGGCTTCTCTAGTTATAACCAGACCAATACTTTACCTGCTGGTCAGCACAACACTACCTTTATCTATCCATGGGGTAATTTTTCTTATAAAAAGCTCCCTTTTGGTCTGAAAAATGTTGGTGCGACTTTCCAAAGAGCAATGTCCTATGTTTTTCATGATATTAGACACATTGTTCAACCTTATCTGGATGATCTTCCTGCTCATGTACAGACCATCCAGACCACCTCCATCATATTTTTCTTCACTGTAGACATTACCACATTTGTCTCAATCCATAAAAATGTGTCTTCTATGTTGAGTCCGACAAATCCTTGGGTTTTTCATTTCTAAGGAGGGTATTCATCTTGATCCACTCAAGGTTGAAGCTATTTTGAATCTCCCACCTCCTATTACTTTGCACAAGTTGCAGAGTTTACAAGGGAAGGCTAATTTCTTGTGTTGTTTCATCCCTAACTATGCCAAGGTCGCTAAAGGTTATACATGTCTGCTTAAGCATGATCTTCTCTTTCTGAATTAATCTATGAACCTGTAATAAGGATATACCAGTAGGAAATAGACCCACATGTTTCTCCTTATCTTGTTTTCTGGCATGAGACCATCTGTCTACCCACCATTTCCAATTGTTTTTCCATATAATTTTTGTTTTTTTATGTATTCTTCAATAGTAGGACCATTATCTTTTCTTGTAAAAACGTGATCCGCCATGAAGAGGGTTTTGAAAAAACTTGGCGAAAATTTGAAATTGTCACAGTTTAATTGATATTGCTCAGAATCCCTATTATGACCTGTTTTCATAAATGGAACAATCATTTTGCATCTACCCATGTGATAGAAATCTTGATCCAGGCACTAGAATTTCAGATCTGTGCTGCAATTCTCCCACCGTCACCAAAATTTCTGCAAAAAGAGCTGATTTTAAATCAGCGATATCTCCCTCATCAGGGCTCCGATTCAACTGAATTTTTTTTTTGAAATTGGGTATTTTTTCACAAAGAATGCAGATCTAAAATTAGATTTTCCAGATCTTGCACCAAGACGTCCAGATCTGTGCCGCAAACTCGCTGCCCTAAAAAATTATCTCAACCCCACTAATTTTTAGATCAGCGATATCTCCTTCATCCGGACACCGATTCAGCCGATTTGCTTTTGGAAATCGGGTATTTTTTCATATAGAATCTAGATCTGCAATTAGATTTTGCAAACATTACACCAAAACTTATAGATCTGATCTGTAAACTCGCCGCCCCCGAAATCCTGCAAAAATAAAAAAAAAATTCTCCACTTTTTTGCCCAAGAAAGTGCTATGATACCACTTGTTATAGATCTAACCCAAAAATATTATAGATCTGATATGAAAATATAAGATAATGCAAATAAACCAAGAAATAATATGAAATGATTCTTTATTGATCTCAAACCTTTAAGGTAGGGAAAAACCATACATTCACTCCTTAAGGAAGGAGAACACTCCACAAGCCATATGCTTGTTCATACAATATTCCTTCACAATTCCTTGAACAGGCACGATATCTCCTTCATCTGGACTCCGATTCAGCCGATTTGTTTTTTTGAAATCGGGTATTTTTTCACATAGAATCCAGATCTGCAATTAGATTTTGCAAATATTGCACCAAAACTTACAGATCTGATATGCAAACTTGCCGCCCCCAAAATCCTACAAAAATTAAAAAACAATCTCCACTTTTTTACCCAAGAAAGTGCTCTGATACCACTTGTTATAGATCTAACCCAGAAATATTATAGATCTGATATGAAAATATAAGATAATGCAAATAAACCCAGAAATAATATGAAATGATTCTAGATTTTATTTTTTCACAAAGAATCCAGATCTACAATTAGATTTTGCAGATCTTGCACCAAGACGTCCATATCTGCACCGCAAACTCGTTGCCCTGAAAAATTATCTACAACCCCACTGATTTTTAGATCAGCGATATCTCCTTCATCCAGACTCCGATTCAGCCGATTTTTTTTTCTAAATTGGGTATTTTTTCACATAGAATCCAGATCTGGAATTTGATTTTGCAAATATTGCACCAAAACTTACAGATATGATCTACAAACTCGCCGCCCCCGAAATCCTGCAAAAATTAAAAAAAATTCTCCACTTTTTTTCCCAAGAAAGTGCTTTGATACCACTTGTTATAGATCTGACCCAGAAACATATGATAATATAAATAAACCTAAACATAACAAGATATGAATATAGATAGAAATGATTCACTTTATTGATCAAAACCCTTAAGGTAGGGCAACACCATAAATTCACTCCTTAAGGAAGGAGAACACTCCACAAGCCATATGCCTGTACATATAATAATCCTTGACAATTCCTTCACATCCTCCATGTGGAGTCTCTAGCCTCTATATAGGCCTCATACATGTAAAACCATGGATCATTACCATGGTTCCCTCATACCATCCACTAATACCATGGGCCCATTACATTATTACTAACTACTTGTGATCCCTTACATGATATGGGTTAACCACCTTATTTATTACTATGGCCCATCCCATTATTACATTATTACCTTGGGTATCTCCCTTGGTACCCCATATTATCCCCCCTAGGTATATAACAAATAATGTATGCAATGAATGTTTAAATACTTACACGAAGACTCTGGTGAATTCCATTATGTTTACTGATGACTTAAGTGGATCCGTGGGAACACCAATTTAGGATTTCTTTCTGATGTGAATAAGTAGGTAGATCGACTGCTAAAGGTCCACAAGGACAGATCATGGACCTTCATGAAGGTCTAAAGGTTGTTTTAACAAAGTTACAAAGACGGGCCCTAGGAGTATGTTGATCTACAAGAAGACAGATCTAAGGTATTGGAGGGCATCACACTATTCTCTAGGTGTAGAAACTTGGTTCTTGCATCCCACCATACCGCTTTGGGTGAGAGTGTAGCCTATGCTACGCAGGTTGTTGCCGAAAGGGCATTAGTGTAGGGTTTTGTTTCTTGGTGTAGCTAACTCCGAACCTAGGTCAGGACCCCCTAAGCCAACAAATGGTTCCGTTTCCAGGATCAGGATTTGCTTAAATAGATGTGTGATGTCACTTCATTGGAATCCGAGTAAGAAAGAAAATGAAAAGTGGTTAGATAGCAAGATTCATGAGTTCATGATGCAAGAGAAAAATAATCCATGCTTGTCGAAGGAGGATTGGTTGAATAAATATATGTACACTGAGATACACGATATCTTCTTCTGCACCTTCCCCATTGAATTGTACGAGTGCTTAGCCAAATTGATAGATAGTCAAGAAAGGTGGAAGCTCGATAGTCCTATAGTGTGGACTCTAGAATTAGTGTAACAAATAGAAACCTATGAAAACAAGATCATGTGGGTTATCAATCATTGTCTCGATTGGATTCTTGGAGGATTTGTTACAAAATTTGTAGTTGATACCTCAGTCAGCTACAACGAAGCGGAGAGAAATTTTTTTAAAGGACCACGAGGTAAGTATTTAAGATCATTGAATACTTGGATTAAAATGTCATTATGTGAAAAATGGGTGATGCCATTACCTTTATTTTTGGAACTACGTGAAGTGGACGATTCTTTAGAAATCATGAAGGATCAGGACCAGAGTATAGTCCATTGATTGGACCCCCTTCAGGTGACGATGAAGGGGTGGGGTAGACTACACCGCAAAGCACTGTTCAGTTAATCACTCAAGGAATTCATAGAACAAATCATCCTTCCACTCCACCTCCACCTCCACCTCCACCTCCACCGCATACACCTTCACCCACACCTCGACCTCTGCCACCACCATTCAACATGGCGAACGCAATAAAGATGCCAATATTCAAGGGCATAGGAAGTGATGATCCAGAGAAGTTCTAGTTTGTTGTGAATGTTGTATGGCCAACACAACAGATCACCGATGATAATATAAAGAAGGAACAATTGGTTACCACTTTGCAGGATCACACACTAACCTGGTATATTAAGTATTGCGCTGATAATCCTTTTGCAATGCTAGAAGAGACTAAGACAACTTTGAACAAAGAATTTAGTAAGCCTAAATCTGAATCATTGTCAGTAATTGGATTTAAAGAGATCATGATGAGGGTCGAGGAGATGCCTTGGGAATTTGATCAGAGGTTGAAGTTCCAGATCAGAGAAGCTAACATGCAAATAATTGATAGCCAACATCACGAATGGTTTATAGCATTGCTTCTACCCCATTTGAGAATCGCTTTGTCTCAGTAAAAGATAGAAACACAAGCAGAATCCCTGGAAATAACAATGAGGCTACATGCATCACGTATTCAGGATACAAACCTAGGAGTACAACAGATCCACTCAAAATTAGTGAGCTTACACCTAGAATTATAAAGTTTAAAGAAAGGCAAGGAAACTAAACAAAAAATGTGCACAGAAGTCTGGTGTTTGAAGTGCAAGGGCCATGGGCACGATAAGGATCATTGTCCTGTGTATGTGAATATATTATAGGGGTGTCCAGTTCCCCTGAAATCAGAAGCCACAATAAGGCCGAGCATGGGGATTGTGCTATGGTGTGCCATTTGTCAAGTTATTGGGCAACATGTGATGAATAATTACAATCTACTTCAGAAGTTCGTTTAGACACCCCAACAACTTTTTTGTAATTTATACAAATCTATGGGCCATGATGAGCGTCACTGTCAAAGCTATGAACTGATGATGGAAATAACCCTTATGTACCGTATGCAAGCAGAAATCCAGCCTCCAGATCAAGGCACTAGAGGAGCATGTGAAGTTTATCAAGGTCGAGGACAAGGCTAAGGAGGAGGACTTGGTAGAGGTCAGGAACATATTATCTTCTATAACTGTGGATATCTGGGGTACTATGTGTGAGACTGCCATAATCTCACACACCCATCTTGTAAATACTGTAGATAGTTTGACCATACTGTAGGAATTTACAGGGTAAGTTCCTCAGACAGAACACCAAAAGGACACGCTCACAAATAGATCACAGATCAATACACCAGTATTTTGACGTGGTTAAAACCCTCAGAGAGGGAAATAGTCCACGGCCTGCGCCAACGTGGCTACTATAGGCAATTTATTAATAAAAGAAT
>APFE031239532.1:0-19282 GCA_000404065.3 Pinus taeda | reverse complement strand
GGAGGTCATGGGATGGTACCAACAATAATTGTACCCACTAAACCCATCTGGGAAGGATAAAAATTTCTTTCCAACTAATGAGTCTAGAACCTGGTCAATGAATGGTAGCAGAAAATGATCTTTTAATGTTGCTTTGTTTAATTCCTGGTAATTTACACATATCCTCCACTTCCCGTTTTTCTTTGGTATTACTACCAATGGGAAAACCCATTGACTATCTGAAATAGGATAGATGAACCCAACTTTAAGCAATTTCTGCAGTTCTTCCTTCACTATTTCTTTCATCATGGGATTCATTCGTCTTTGAGGCTACCTCACTGGTTTGATCTGATCATCTGTATAAATGTGGTGGATACATGTACTGGGATGGATTCCTTGCATGTCTGTATAATCCCAGGCAAAATCTTTTGAATATTTTTGTAATAATGCAATTACCTTTTGTTCTTGTGATGATTGCAAATGGTTTCCAATGTTCAAATGTTTTCTAGGATATGTCTCAATTGTTTTTGTTGTTGAATTGGTAATTTTGTTTACAGGAAAAATGTTTGTAAAAGAGCTTCACAAGGATTGAATTGTACAAGTTTCCTAAAAACATTGATTCAAAAGATTACTTGCAGCTTCATATTGAATCTCTCTAAGCTGCTCTGAAATGTTTGGTTCTGAGATGAAAAGATCCATTAAATCCTCATTCTCTTCTTCTTCTCTAAGGTCAAAGACTTGATTTATACTTAAAACTGATTTATTTTGTTGTTGTTCTTGAGTTTCAAGTATTGATTCTAAAGAAGATGATTGTGCAGGTGAATAAAGTGTAATGTGTTTCCGTTCATCTCCATGTGAAATAATCATACTTCCTATAAAGGCATTAGCCGTGGCTAACCATGGTTTGCCTAAGATTAGAGGTTGTCCTCCCATTTTTTTTTTGGCTGCAAGATGAGGAAGTCAACAGGATACTCCCATGAATCTAAGAGACTATGATATCTTCTAGTATTCCTTCTAGTACAACTTTTGATCTATCTGCTAACTCTAGAATCGTAGAAGTTGATCTAATGTTGTTTAAATGCATATTTTTCATTGTCTCCGTAATCATTACATTTATAGCGGCTCCCAAATCTATTAATGCATTTGGAACTGAGAAATTATTTATTGAAATAGTAACCATAGGGATACCAGGATCAATATATTTCTCTACCATTGTTTGTGTTAACATGAGGCTTGCTAATTCACCAATGACTTGGATTGTAGTAGGATCCTTCTTCTTTTTACCAGTTTTCTTAATGCATAATTCTTTTATTGTTTTAGCATATATTGGTATCTCTTTGATTACTTTCGATAAAGGAATTTTTACATAAGCATTTTTCAATTCATCCAAAATATCAAATTCAGGAAGGTTCATTTCTTTTTGTTGTTCTACTAACCTCTCAGGATAGGGTGGTGTTTGAGTTATAATAGTTTTTCCTTTCTGAATTTGTGTTTCAAATTGTGATGTTTTAGGTTGTTATCCTTGCTCAATTGGCTCTTCTATGATTGGAGGAGAATCCTTTGTAAGCACCTTTACAGACCTTAAATGGACATCATTTACGGGAAGAATAGAATATGTTGGAAAATATGTTGCTTCTTCTACTGTGTATGCAGGTTTATCCATCTTATTGTTTGGATTTGCCACTGGTTGGGCTGGTAATTGAGTTGGTCTGGGTTGGTTCGAAGGTAGCTGTAACTGTTGTGGTTGTTTTAGTAATGGTGGAGAATTCTATTGTGGAAATGGCATTAATTGCGGATATGCAAAATTTTGTTGCGGAAATGTTATGGACTGCAGATATTGTTGATATGGAAATGGCTGTTGATATTGTTGCTGGTATTGTTGTTGGTGTTGTTGAGGTGGCTGGTTTCCATAACCATATCCTCTCCATCCTTGTGTAGGGTGGTTTGGATATTGTTGTGGAGGCCAAGCCTGCCATGGCATTGGAGTATTCCAAGAATTTTGAGGCGGATATGGATAGTTTTGTTGAGGGAACTGTTGCAGATTTTGTTGAGGAAGCCTTGGTTGCCAAGGTCTTCGTGGTGCCACATAATAGAAACCTTATGTTCCTTGCACTTCTTCCATTGGATTCATTTGCAATTCTTTCAACCTTAGACAATTTTCTATTGAATTGTTTTCTGTACAAAGACCACATACTTGAACATTATCCAAAGGACATTCTCTTAATGGATGTTTCTTTCTACATTGGGAACAAAAAATTGCTAAATCTTGTTCTTGTTCTTCTTTCTTCTTATTTGCTTTTAGAACATCTACCTGAGTTCCTAATGTACTTAGGAGGTCAGTTTTGAAGTTTTCTAACAAGCTTCCTATTTTTGCTCTTGTTACTCCTCCTGTTGTTGATTTTGTTGCTTTTGAACTCCCATCTCTCTTTCCAGATTTTGATCTTCCTCTAGAATATTTTTAACATAATTCAGCAATTTCATTGAATGGAAAATTTGAAATATCCCCCTCGCCCATCACATTCAGAATGTCAAGATATTCATCTCTTATACCTTTGAGAAAGATTGTTCGAATGGTTTCCTAATTTAGAGAGTGTTGTTTGGATTTTTGTAGATTATATGCAAATCTTTCTAAGTATTCTTCTAGACTTTTTTCCTCTTGTTGTGTCATTCTGAAAACATCTTCCTTTGAGTCCCTCGGCCTACAATAGGCTTGATACATTTTAAGAAAGATTGATCTCATATCATCCCAAGAAGCTATTGTTTGCTCTCCTAAACCCATGAACCATTTTAAGACTGTTGCTTTCAATGTAGCAGGAAAGAAACGAAGTTTGTGTGTGTCATCAATGTATCCATATGTTCTACATAGGATATCAAATTCAAACATAAAGGAATCAAGATCTTCTGTTGACATTCCATAAAAATTTGGCAATACAGAAGGTGCAATATTTTTCATTTTCACCTCTTCTCCTAATATTGCACTTGTATCTACTATTAGAAAGCCAAAGGTAGTTTCCTGATCACCACCATCTTCTTGTCTTTTCCTATCCTCTTCTATCTTTCTATCATTTTCTCGTTTTGCCTCTTCCTCTCTTTGTCTTCTCCATTCTCTTTGTTGTCTCTCATATTCAAGTCTTTGTTCAGGAGTAAGAATGACAGATCCATGTCCCTCTTCTATCATAGCTTCAATTGTTTCAATGTCAATTTGAGGTTCAGGTTGTTCAAAGATAGGTTGACCTATAGATTCAAGAATAGGTTGTCTTTCTTTAACAGTTTCTTTTTGTTTTCCTGAAGTTGATAATTGTTTTCATTTTACCTCCTAGGCTAACAAAGTTTTCCTCTCAATTAAATTTAACCTTCATCCAGTTCTTTGTTTTTCTTCCAATTCCTCAATTGTTGGTTTACTAGTAACTGGTGTTGTTGGCTTTGATGGTCCTACCTCTATTTGTGGGGGGTTTTTAATAAATCTACCTTGAGGATCTCTATATCTAGGCATAAAGAAATGTAACTAATTTTTTTATTTTTGTTTATGAATTTTTTTAGAGTTTTTGCTTATCTTTCTATTGACTATGCTGATAATTGCCTCCCCGACAACAGTGCCAAAATGTTGAGCTAATTTATTCACACAAATTAACACAAATATTCTTTATCAATCTGGGTTGGTAATACTTGGAGGCAAGTCCACTATATATGAATATCAGATGTAATCAAACTTGAAATACAAGTTTTTCAAAAACTAAAGAAGTGCATATTACCATTATAATCTACATTAACAATTCCAATTCACTTTGTAAAGAGGGAAAGCTGAAATGGCTCTTAAATTAAGAGGTCCAATTCTTCCTCAATTATTACTTGATGAACAGAAATTAGAAATTAATAGCTTAAGATGGACAAATCATCAATGAAGTAAGGCTCCTAACTTAAGAGACCTTTGGTATTTTCCATCATAACTCATTCACCATAATGCTATCAATTGAAAACTGAAAAAACATAAGAAAATTGCTTGCATGTAATCAAGGAAAAACTAGTTTCAGTCCACCAATTTAATAGGAGTGCTCAACTTGAACACTTTGTTATCCCAACTTACTAAAGTGATGAACAAACTAAGTTTTAATGAAATAAATCATCACACATTAACCATAAACCAATATGACATAAAGCATGTAAACAAGTTCTAAAATAACCAGATTATGGAAAATTAAACTAGCCTAAACAAAGAAGTGTACTTAGCTCGGAATGGGGGCCCTCCACCCTTGCTTTGCACACTTGAAGATTGATATCAGAAGCTTACACTTCAGTCACACATCCACATTATTGAACAAAAAAATAGTAGTAGAATAGGTTCATCAAATTAGCTTGTAACGCCAAAATGTCTCAGCATGAAATTATACAAAAGTCACTACTTAAGCCATCAAAGTCTTGGATTTAAATAGAAGTTTTGTGAAACAAACTGATCTATAATATTTCTAACAAACATATCTACTCATATTCACCTATCTAAGTCAAATTCATCAATTCCATCCCAAGAAATATGGTCAATCCCATAAAATCTCAAAACTGCTCTATTTCTGTGAATTTTCTGAGTGACTAGTCATGGTTGACCAGCCTTAAATGGGCCTAATAAAGCTTGTTCTGATCGAACCAAGTGGAGTTAGCTCAGTTCTAGTTCTCAATTTTTCCATCCATGCATCAAATTCATGCCCAAGTGTTCTGCAAACATGTCATCCATATAGCTATTACGGGAATTTCTGAATCTGCCAAAATTTGTACTTGAAATCAAATTTTCATAAAAACTTTAGAATTTGAAAAATTAAAATTAAATACCTGAATAGACATGAAATACATCAAAATTGGATGGATATAATGGAAAATATATGGATTAAGTAAGTTTCCTTTAGCAAAAATAGACCAAAATCGAGGGCCAACACTCCTAACCTAAAAGTAAGAAACCAGTTCCATGTACAGGCACAACCCAAATTCATAATAATAAACATAACATATTCAGATTGAAATAAAGAATAATCGAAAGAATAATAAGCATAACATATTCAGATTGAAATAAAGAATATTGGAAGAATAGTAAACATAACCTATTCATTTTCTCGCGAGACTGTCACTAGTTTGCAAAGTGGAAGTTTATATTTATACATAACCTATGAAGAATCCATAACACTGGAACAATATTATAAAACCACCGAATTTATTTTTTTTACACAAAGGGTTTGGTCTTGGAATAACAACATAAGGTTGCTTGAGACTAGTGGTCAGCAGCCATTTATCAAGTCACAATTGGGAGAGGAATACGATCTAGAAACTCCATATCCAACCTCAACTCGATCAACTGTTAGATTGTCGAATAACTGAACAATTCTAAGGGCAGTTCAAACCCTAATAAAGACTGTAAAGAATCCATTTAATACACAGAGGGCGATGAATAGAAGCCTTCGTTGGCAACCACAACTAATGCATGAACCAATCGCAGATGTGTGGATCTTTGTGTATGGAGTACATATTCGCATAACCCTATTTATTCTCAAAAAGTATATGTCAAACCTTTTCCAAATTAAATAACAAAACTAACATCCAATCGAAAAGACGATAACAGGTAAACAGTAACTGAGTGTTGTGACAGAAACAACACACTGAGACTGTTTAAAGATACAGATCAATCTTGTTAACCATAGTCAGACCAACCTTAGCCTCTAGGCTCCGAATTATCCTTTGGCTTTCCCTAGAGGAAGCTGGAGGTATGGACAAAACCCAACGGGAAATAAAAAAGAAAACAAAGGCAAACACCCTCTTATATATGAAGGCTATCTGATAAATTCACCTCATTCAAACCACCTATCTGAATCTGTTAAGAACATGTCTAGGAATCAGAAATACGCTTAAGAACCAACCTGGAGATGAATATCCAACGTTTCAGAAAAGTGTGGAGGAGCCAACAATCCTAGAGGATGGCCTTGCTACTTGTTGAAACAACTCGCCTAGGAGAGCTTATAACCAAAAAAAATTAACTAGTAAGAGAAATGAAATGGGACAGGAGGAACATCAACCAAAAAACCTACAGTAAAAATTTACCTGGGTCGAAGGAGAAGAGTGGATTCCTCTGCGAAAAGCAATAGAGCCGAAATGAACCAGCAGAGAGCTTAGGGTCACCTGGGTAGTCTAAGGAACTTCCACTCTATCGAAATTCCACACCCTTCCCGCCTGTAACAAACAATTGGAGGTCAAGGGTTGCAGAGCCATCAGAACCGACAGTGAAATGCCAAAAGAATTCGGCCTGAAGCAGTCGAATTCATCATACGATGTGTTCTCAAAAGTATTGCCATCGAACAGTCGTGGGGTAGCATTGAAACTTGCAAGGCCTCTAGAGGTGTGGCTCATGGTTAATGAGGGCCACCCACATCACAACAATAGCATCAATTAAATAAAGTCTGCAAGGATTTCAATAAGGAAGTACCTAATCTGTAAGTAACTCAATTAATGCATTTCCATAGCACTGTGATATTAAATGTGTCGAACCACATGTTAATGAGCCAAGATGCCAGTTGTAGTAAATGAGTTGTAATACAGTGTCACCAAAATTGGTATTCCATGATGAAGTTAAAGTCGAAAGATATATATTTTTTTTAATTTGTTGTTTGAGTTCTTGTAGATGTGACATACATATATTAAAATAATGTTGCGCACATCTCTTTCATATACATATATTAGCCAAACACATATATATAATGTTACGTGACAACATTTCCCTCATATACTAGATTGTAAAACACCTCTCAACACAATTATTTAAAATATATTTTTTTAATTCATATTTAAAATATAAATATAAATAAAAAACACTTATAAATAATAAAAATATTTTATTAAAAAATCATAAAATATATATAATAAAAAAAAAAAAAAAAAAAATTAAAACTTTCAAACAGGCCAAACAAAATTTAATCAAATAAATAAAACACCAAACATGAAATGAAATAAAAGTAAAAATAAAATTACAACCACCCGATAAAGAAAACAAAATTATAATAGTTTTTGTCTTATTTTCTCACCATTATTGAGGTGTGTTGAATAAAATGGGGTAGCTTTTTTTCGTTTGATATTTAAATCAGGTATAAGACTATGTTGTGGGCTTTTTCTTTCTTTCTATTTTTTTCTCATAATAATTATTTAGAATAATTTACCAATAAAATAAATAAAACCCCAAACATTAAAAATAAGATTACAACAACCAAATAAATAAAACAAAATTATCATAGTTTTTGTCTTATTTCCTCAACCACTCTCTAGGATTGAGCCCCTATCCTCCTAAATAATTTCAATTTTGTTGAATAAAACTTTGATATTCGAAACATTACGACTTTTTACTTATAATTCATAATGATTTTTTGACATAATTAAAAAATAATAATAATAATAAATAATTTATATGTTAATAATAATAAATAATGTATTGTTGGTATTTATTATTATTTTTATTTTTAGGTTGTTTGTTTTAAGTTTTATTTTGTAAAAATAATTTAAAGATATTTTAAAAATGGTTATACTATTTTTTTATATAATAATAAAATAAAGAATTATTTTTATATAATTAAAAATAGTGAAATTAATAAATAGTTTTAAGTAATGTTATATTTGGATTTAAGAATTAAGTTTTGTTTTTTTATGTGTGATAATATTAATGTTGACATTATGGTTAATGTGTTGTTTTTTATGGCAATTTGCTTGATAAATATGTTTTTATGGTCAATATGGCTAAAATATGATAATTATGGAACTATTACAGATGACATATTTGATGGTACACATATTATAGAAGATATGAAAGAGAATTGACAGTTTAGCTACAAAATGAATGAAAATTGTAAAGTTTGAAAAGTATACATGACCCCTGTGAAGAAGAGAAGAGTCACGTACATACGTAGGCTTTGTGAACAAAAGTCGTGTACATAATCCAAACCATGGAAAACTAGATACCAAGGGTCATTACCATGGTAATTTCTCATAGTATTGTGTCAACAACGTCTAGTTGATCCTGTCAAACAAATACCAACAACATTACCAATGGATTTGCCTGAGATATTGGTAAAGGAAAAAACTATATAAGGAGATGGATATCAAGAAATTTTGTGTGCATTTAAAATATTGTTCATAAGCGATCTGATCTGGAACAGGTGTGCACTAGGAGAAAGAAGAAGGCTCAGCTCTGAAAGGTCTGAAGATGTATTGGGTATATGCTTGATTTATTTTATTGTTGCGGAATGTTTGAATTGCTATCAATGCAAGATCTATGGTTATATTAGGGCTATGATCTAAATGTGTCTAGAGAGACTGTCATTTTAACAGTGAAGTAAGCAAAATGTGTGTTGTGATTTCCAATGAGGATTTAATTAAGTAATTTAAGATTTGTATGCAGGTTTTCTTCTCGATAGGTGTACATATGTAGATGTCATTCATATTAGTCATGTATATACTCTAAGATATGTTTTGGTATTCAGTACATTGAAATTTGTATGCTAGTGTTATACATGGTCTATGCGTACATATGCAGATTTGTTTTATGGAATTCGTGTATATGTTCTATGGTTTGCAATTGCTACTTGGGGATGGCAATTGATGAGTTTTGTATTACTTGTTGTTGTCTGTCAACGATGTCTTAATCAAAATGGTTTGTATTTGATAGTGTAGAATGGATTTATTTTGTTGTGGCTTGGTATATTTATGATTGATGATGCTGCAAAATTGTGATTGGCTATTCAATGATTCAGTATTAGTATATTTGTGGTTATTTGTTATTGTGACTTTGTATTTTAGTGATTCACTGGTTGATACAATGATTCAATTATTTAGCGGTTCAGTATTCAGTGATTTCAGATCTTTACGTAGGTTTTATGCACAGGAAGCACGTATATACGTGAATATGCTTAAAAACAATCACATATATATCCTGAGGTAAATTTTATAATTTAGTTTGTAATCACTGTAGTATGGATATTAAGTTGATTTATGATTGGTTGATTTGAACAAATATTCATATTATGTGATTTAGTATTCAGTTTGGCATATTGGTATTGAACTTAATGTTTGTTTTTGGTCCAGTTTGAAAATGTGATGAAAGGTGACCTACATGTTTTAATGATTATTGGAGATAGGTGCACCCAGTATGAAATATTGTGAAATGTGGTCCAGAAGGCATTGAGGGTTGTAGCCTTTAGTGAGGGGGTAGATGCTCCCCTTTGGTAGGAGTCAGTAAATGAGATCAGGGGGTTGTAACTCCCTTTCAGTGGGTGTTGGAGAATGAGTGGAGGTTGTAGCCTTCTGCAGGTGGGTTTCTGCATTCAAGCAAGAGTATGCACTAATACAAGGCCATGATGTAATTATTTTTCATTTTAATAAGAGAAGAATCCATAGACAACAACAAAGGTGGTTTTCTCTCACATTGGGTGTCCACCTAAAATCTTTGTGTCCATATGTGTTGATGTGTTTCTTATGTGTTGGTGATTTATCTACTCTTATTTCCCATGGTTAGTGCATAATGAATGATTAAAGAAATAATGATGCAATGATTAAGTTAAATCACTAGTGCAAATTATGAAAAAATAGTAATATGGATATATGTGGTTTTATTTAACTAATGGTTAAGTTAAATCGCTAATGCAAATTATGAAAAAATAGTAATATGGATATATGTGATTTTATTTCACTGAAAGCGCGAACACATGCAAGTTTCCTGAATGATAGTAGCGTACATAATTCTGAATTTGAAATTGAAAGTTAAAGTGAATTAAAAATATTGATTCACCCCTTCCCTCCACACCTCCCTCCCCTGCCTCCCCCTCATCCACCCCCCTCTCCACTTTAGTATTTTTTTTAATAAATAACATGGTTCTCGGTATAATTTCAATTAAATTGTACTTTTAATCCCAAAAATAAAATTGAGATTATTGGAAGTATCAATTTTTTAATGGAGGGTCATGTTTTCTATAATGGTATTGGTTATGATGATTATAATTTCAAGCAAGTCACACTTTTAACAATCCCCAAAAAATGTGCTACTGGTAGCCGCACTTTTTAATTTGGACGTTTATTTTGGTGTTTTTTACCCAAAATTATAGAACTTTTGGGTTAAAGTTAATGTTTTGTGGTCATAGTTCTTTTTATGTCATTAACTATGTTCCTATAAGATCTATGCTTAATATAAACAAAATTGTACTAACACAATCTTTGCCCATCAATGGCACATATTAGCTTAGAGATGTACTAGAATCCACACAATTTAAGAACCATTGTTCCCAATTATCCTCACCATAAGAAAATTGGAGTTCTTAATAAATTCATTTAAGATATACCTATAATAGTATAGTTTTGATAAATATAAGCTAATATAATACATATAAGAGAACTCTAAGACACCTAGTCTTTATTTACTAGTTTTTATATGAGACTAAAGATATAGATATTTCATTCATGGTCTCCATTTAGAATATGAAAACATAGATATAGTTGGAAATCTTATAGCAACTGCAAGAAAATATTGCAATAATAATAGTATGGACATCTCTTGTCAATAAGATTATAAATGACTTCTAAAAATTCAATGCATCTTTTAATCATTGTGCAATAGAGTTTCTTAGGTAGTTTTCTTCATATATGTACATTGGCTATATCAACCATTTGACATAGAGTAGGTGAAGTAACATTCATGTTCTTGTAACTTTTATACGATAACACAAGTGATAAATACTCAAACGAGTTTACATTTTGCAATATGGTGAACACAAATAGAATGACATATATTCTTTGAAAAGTGGATGGTAATGGAGCAATGAAGTTGGTGCATAATACCATAGATATGCATAGATTGTGATCTTAGAAGAATTTTGAAGTTTTACATGTATACTTTCCAGTGGGTGGATCACCCTTTTTCATGAAATCAGAACTTATTAAGTATATAGTCTTTTTAAATTTTGTTATATTATTCCTAGTTTCTTATGCTACAAAATGTTCTAATTTTTTATGTGTTTTGATATAAAAGTGTTGTGTATTATTAGTGTTAATATAGCTAAATAAGCCTCAAACTTATAACTATAAATGCTCCACCAATTCATTTATTAAGCTATATTTAAACCAATCAAACAATAACAATAATATCATAACATATCAACTTAAAAATTTACGTTCTTACACGACATTTATTAAAAAATAATTAACAATTAAAATTTAATATTATATTTTATAATTATTATATTTTTTTTCTTTATCAAAAAAATTCCTTAAATATAAACACTTATCATATAAAATCCTTTAAATATACTTTTTTTTTCTTTAATAAAGAATTTGAGTTGTTTATTATATGGATGTCATTGATTGGTGTCCGTCGAGATTAACGATGCCTATGACACAACTACAGATAATGGTATATATCGTGCATATATATCATATAAATTTATTCCAAGTGTATGCATATATATCATATAAATTTATTCCGAGTGTATGCCAGGTTATTGGTTGTTGGGCTCATTGCCATGCGAACAAATTTAAGATAGGTTGCTGAGTGCAAATGATCATGACGGTTGATTTTTTAAATCACGCTAAGGAGACCTGGTCAATGTTTGTTGTGAACTAGTAAGAGTTTGGTTTTTAGATTTATAGAGCAGTTGTCTATAATGCGATTTTTTGAAAGTTTTCTCGGTGGGTTTTTCCAGTCAAAATCCGGCAGCAATTTATTGGAATCGCAAGTTTGATAGCTAGTTTCTGCACAATCAAAGCGTCCCAGGGGTTTTTTAGGGTGTTGAATCCAAATATGCAGTTAAAAAACCATTTTAACTGCAACAAATCAAGATTTAACCTCAATTTCTTCCGCCGGATTCCGTCACCAGAATCTCCAAAAGGTCGCATTATAGACAACTCCAAAAGAAGTGTTTTGCGTCATTTATTGTAATTTGGTTTTTCTTACATTATAAGTACGGGATTATGGTTTTGATTTCCATAGTCGAGAGTTCAGGTTGGCAAAAACATTATAAGCTATAATTTTGAAACTTATTTGTAGAAGGAGATAGGGACTAGCAATCCCTGTTATAAGAGCTTTTATGTCGATGAGTTTTGAAGAACAAATCCAGATTCAAGGGGGATATCATGATGTTGGATAGTTTGAATGTCAATTTTCATTGTCAAGTCATTTTTTTTTGTTGAATTGCAATAATAGGAAATGTCTTCATCTTACCTTTCTTATTTGAGAAACTTACTCTATATTTTGATATATCCTCTGTGATTTTTCTCTAGCCTCGTCTCATCTTTCTTTCTTTATTGGTAAGAAAAAGAGAGGAAACACATTGAAATTTTATGTTTATGACACGCATTAGCATTTCCATGAACAATGATATATGCTCGCTTGTTTTTCTACTAACATTGTCTCTTAGACCAATTCTTCAATTAGATTAACAAAGTCATAATTTGTGTATTTGGATCTAGAATCTTCATCATAAATAAATGAAACCCTTGCATTTTCCCTTGTGCTTTCCTTTGCTTATATGTCATTATCTTTAGTAGGAATTGAATAAAGATTCAGATTGTGATCCATTATTAGGGCATTGAACTTCTTCTTTTGTGGAAGATTGTATTCTGAATATCAATATTCTAGTTGATTTGGTCCTTTCCTACATATACAAGTACAAGATTATGGTTTTGATATCGATAGTTGATCCAGGTGGATGTTGGTGGCCACCCACCTATCCCATTTGGACACCCATGACCGTCTCTTTCAGTGTTTCAGTTTATGTAATTGTATCACAATTTACTATTTTTAGCAATTTTTTCGGTCCTAAACTTTCAGAGCCATTTTGAGGCCCTAAACGGCGTTTTTTGGGAAATCTAGGAGCAACATGTGTCATGGACTGATGTTGCTCTTCCCAAAGTTGTAGTGCTCGGGTAGATCTTTCTAACGAGCTATTGTACGTGTCAAACGAAGATTGGGTGCAAAGTTACAACCCCAGGAAGTTGATCTACCAACTTACCCAAAACGGGGCCCACAATTTGGCGTTTCATATTCTAGGGTTAGGTTTTGTTAAGAGTTTTCCATTGTTTCTCAACAATAAATAGGCCTTCGAGCCTCATTGTAACACAGTTCAAAGGCATGTAGCTGCCACATCTCTTCTCAGAGATAAGCTACCATTGCCCTAGCTGGTTTATTTCCAATTCTGTTTGTAAGCATATTTCAGTGTTTTACATTAATAAAATGAAGTATTATTTCTGCTGCATATCTGTATTTATAGTTATCTCTACAATTTGTTGCGTCCCTGTTTACAATTGGATCAGTGGTATCAGAGTGGTATGCTTTTTCTCTGTTTTTCTTTGGATGTCCCCAATGAGGTCTGGATATAAAGAGTTAGGGCTTGAACTGGTCGAACCTTACAAGACCAACCTCGCAAATCCCGACGGTCTCCCATGGCGGATGAAAAGAAAGACGAGGGGGCAGGAGATCCTATCAAAATCTTGCTAGAAGAAGCCCTCGAGTGGCAAAGGAACGCAATGATGGATAGCTTTGCGCAGATCCTTCAGCGGCTACCCAGAGGCGATGCATCGGCTTCCAACAGCTACTCTGGAAACGCCACACTGTTTAAGGTACAAGTTAATTTTGAAATTCCCATCTTCAAGGGTCAAATAGACGCAAATGCCGTAGATAAATGGTTAAATCTGCTAGATGGGTATTTTTTTGTTCATGAATTTTCTAATCGAGAAAAGATTGTTTTTGTTCTTCTCAAAGCAGCCCCCCACGTCAAGGACTAGTGGGAAACCTACTGCAAGTAGAAGAATGAAAGTACAGGCTCACTATTTTCAGCTGCACCCACTTGGGATTCATTCTAGGATGTCGTCAAGGAGCAGTACTACCCTGTGAAAAGCTATGAGGACAAATACATCAAATGGACCACACTGTGGCAAGGAAGGGACCAAGATGTGCCAGAGTTCACAAACATTTTTCATACCCTTCGCACACAGTTGGGTATCAGGACTCTGAGCTGCATTTGGTACTCAAATACCGCGGCTGCCTACAAAAATACATCCAAGGAGAGATGAAATTCCTGAACATATCGTTGCTCGGCACAGCGTACCGATACGCTATCAAAATCGAGCAGAAGTTCAAACAGAAGAAGCGAGACTTTGGATTTGCAAATCCGAAGACCAAAGGACAAAGCCAAGGCGGGGTGACCCAAGACAACCCGTTGAAGCCGCAAGAAAAGAGGAACGCCATGAAGTCAAAGAAAGACACAGGAAAGTGGTCTGAGTTCCACAAGAGTCCAACTCATAACACAAGTGAGTGTCGGACCAAGCAGTCACTGGTGGCCGAGTTGAAGGCTTCAGAACCAGATGCATGTTCCGACCCTGAGTTAGAACCCGACAAGGGGAATGGCAAAGGGAAGCAGATCATTGATGTGAAGCCCAGCATCACTATTGCCACCGCCAAGATCCAGAAAAATGAGCCCGAAGACCCAGAGAAGGGAGAGCATATTTTCCACTCACAAATGTGGGTGAAGGGTTCGCCATTGCAATTCATTGTCAACAATGGCAGCCAAAAGAACCTCATTTCAGTAGAGGTTGTGAAGCGGTTGGGCTTACTGACTATACCACGCCCGCAGTTGTACAGTATCGGGTGGCTTCATGAAGGTCGAGATCTAAAAGTTTGCCAGTAGTGCCTCCTTCCCTACAGCATCAAATCCTTCACAGACAAGGTATTGTGTGATGTTACACCTCTGGATGTTTGTGATGTACTATTAGGCCAGCCATACTTGTGGAGGTGACATGCTGTGTATGAGTCAAGGTCTTATGCTGTCATTATTTCTTTGGGTAATTCATTATACAGGATACCGGAGGTAGCCCCACCTACCGCCACCTCTTTGATCTCTGCTAAGAAATGCAGCAAGATCGTCTCCCAAACTAGGAATTTCATTTTCTGTTTGGTTCGCTCCCAAAGTAAGGAGAAGATCGTCACCACATCGATGACCCCCGCAAAGGGTTCATGCATGCAACAGCAGCAACAAAGGAATACAGTCATGAAAGAGCACAGGAACAACTTCTCCTCACCCATAGGGGTACCACACAAGCTTCATGTGGGCAACAAAATCTGGTTGCATCCGCAGAAAGAACGCCTTACAAGAGCCCATCAGAAGCTCCGACCATTCCGACATGGTCCTTACACCATTACTAAGGCTGTGGGAAATAATGCTTTGGAGCACAGATAGTGACTACCAATCCTTGCAATGAGAGCTCTCAAGCATATTAGTTTGAAGATCAAGCCCAAATTCAAGGGGGTGTTGAGATGTTGGATAGTTTGTATGTCAGTTTTCATTGTCAAAATAGATTTTGTTGAATTGCAATGGTAGGAAACAAAACAAAACTATGCAACTTGTTGACACCAATGGCTTCACCTTACCTTATGAAATTTATTCTACATTCCAATATGTTCTCTATGATTTGTCTCTAACCCAGCGTCATCTTTCCTTCCTTATTGACAAGAAGAGGAGACAGAAATATTGAAAATTGATGTCTATGACCCTCATTTTCCATTGCCATGTATACCATTGTACATTTGCTTGTTTTGCTACTAATGTTGTCTCTTAGACTAGTTCTTCATCTGGAATAACAAAGTCATAATCTCTCGATCTAGAATCTTGTTTCCTCATAAACAAATGAAACCCCTGCCTTTTACCTTATGCTTTACTTTGCTTATGTTAGGTATTTATCTTTAACTTATTATGCTTTACTAGGAATTGGATCATGATCAAGAACATTGTTGCTTGAGCCTTTCTTCCTGCTTCAACCATATCTACTCATGATGTCATTGGTGCCACTAGTGGCTATGTAGTCAACTTCTATCATTGGTACTAGATATAGGGGCACTACATAAGCTATGAGCTCTATCTATTCATGATGAAATCAAAATTATGGGCACAAAGATCATCAAGTGGACTAAGAGGTTATACAACTTTCTCTCTAACTAGATTTATGGGATATTTACCATGAGCATCACTGATTGGTATTCAATCTTGATTACTAAAGCTAATGATTAGATGTATTTAGGTAATAATAAGAATTTTCATTAGACTCCACCACGAGCATGTGAATTTGAGGGTCTAGATATAGATTTACGACATATGTTTCCCTTATTCTTGGCATTGTGCATGGGTATGGCACTAACCAAAGATATGATGCACATGGATATGGTATTCTAATACTACCCTTGCTTATAAATATGATTACCTTTTTACTAGTGCTTTAGGTAGATTTATTGATGTGTCGATTGAGTATGATAAAACCATCATCTTAGATGCCATGGATCAAGTGAATCTTTCTTATTTGGCTAGTTCCTTCTACTCCATGGGTGGATTGAAGCAGTGGTCCTATGCTAGAAATGTATTAAGCCACCATTGCTATTACCTTACACAAATAAATTAATATGGATACCAAAACAATCCAAATATGGTAATATATAAGTTAGGTTATCAAATTTTAAATTTCTTTTTTATACTAATATTAAAAATATATCATATATCATCGTTTTTCTTTTAAACATGTAATGAATGATCATTGAGTGTGCAGAATGAAAATTGAACATGACGTGGGGGAGGGGGGGGGGGCAGGGGGATATTTTCTTTGTTAGGGTTAGGGTTTTTAGAATTTTTTTGAAAAACTTTGTGTTCGACACCGATTACAGATCCTTAAGATTACAACCTGGGTAATTATTATCCTGGGTTATTTTGATTGATTGTGTGAGTGGAGCTATGGGGAGGGTTGAGATCCCCTCCTATCGGAATGTTGTTGTTGACACTCACCAGCCTACTGCAGGAGGGGTTCAGATCCTTTGCAAGCAATAGAAACAAAAATGAAAAATTGGTACTTGGAGCTCAATGGAAATCCCGCCTCTAAGGGAGGTGTTTACCAAAGGAAAAACAAACCCTAAGTTTGTGGTGTCGAATAACAAGTTGGAGGAATCATGGCAATATATGAAGGACCACAATTGATTTGCATGTTCATGGGAATTTGGTCTAGAAAATGAGATCAAGTGAAATGGATTCAAGAAAAATGGAAACATAAGGGCTATATATAACTTCGCTTAAGAGCCAAAGGGTTATTTACAGTTATCTCCTCTAATTTGGAAGATAAGAAAAGTGTTTGCGAAAATGCTACGTATTTCCTTAACATCATTGGTCTATTTATGGAGTTATGGGAGGAGTGTTATAGTCTAGAGAAGAACTATTCCTTGTAGCCCCAGTGTGGGTTCAATTGTTTTCATTTCCAAAAGACCCTTGGGTGCTATATATCCTCGAGGCCATTGGAATCTCCATAAATGATTTTGTGAAGATCTTCAAAGTTACAAAGAGATTGTGTTATCCTTGTTACGCAACAATCTTCATATATATGAACATTTCCAAGCCATTTGTTGAATCAATTGAGTATAAGTATAACGATGAAATCTTGTTGTAGTTGCTTGATTATGAACATGTGTCTTTCAAATGTTGGTGTTGCCATGAATATGGCCACCTAATTAAAAACTACCTAAGAGTACAAGAAAATGCATAAAAGAATGCCCTATAGGAAAATCCAAAGGGATTCTAGAAAGTCACTAGCAAAAAAGGGAAAAACCCCAAATGGAAACCAAATCCACCACCTTGGCAAACTCAACCAACACAAAGGAGACCCTAGTGGCGAACAAGTTCTTGGCACTGGTGGATTTTGAAGAGAATAACAATCTGCTGGAGAACTTCATGGACATTGAATAACTAAACAACTCATCCTGGGGAAAACCATCGGGGATTCACTTAGTGAACCTCTTACCTATCACATGTGTTCGTGGCAATTAAACAATACTCTTAATTTGAGTACATATTGGAAAATACCCCTAAAAATCACATTATTTAACCCCCTACCAATACAAATCCAATACACCTTCCCAATTTAAAAAACCCCTACTTCCCCTAGATAATGTAGGCATCCATTTTTTCATTAACATTTTTTATACCCCTTTATATTCTTTCGTTAAGTTTTACCTTCATTTTTTATACGTGCCAATATAAAAACCATTTCTGCCCTGTATATCCCCCAATATATTATGCCATTTTTTCCTCAATATGTATCCCCCAATATGAACCCACGTGATATGATATTGCTCCCCCAAGTGAAACCCCCGTGGGGAAAACCACTCCAAAAAGAAAATCTCCTAAAGCCTTATAAAACACACTAGAGACCAAAGATTTGATCACGGATACAGATTTCGCTATGGAAGACACCCAAGAAACCCTCAATGAGGACGAATGCATAAGGATTGAGAAAATAACAACATGGGCTCAACCAAACCTTGAAGCCATACCAACGGAGTAAAAGAATAAGTATTATGAGTTATATCTTCAATGGAGGAAGCACCAATAGGAATGTGAAGGTGAGGGAAAATCAACCAATCAAGAGTCGAAATGTTCCTCTTAAAGAATGAAAGATAAAGAATAGATAACAAGGGAGTGTGCTAAGAAAGACAAGAAGACGACCAACGAAACGATTTGAAATGTGGGATAATTTCTCATTAATTCTGAACAAGTAGTCATGATCCCAAGTATTTCCCTCTTCCCAACCCTCTCCTCAATGAAAATCATCACTTAGAATATTAAGAGCCTCAACAACAAAGGTAAGCAAAGACACCTTTGTGATATAACATAAACACAAAAGTATATCATATATATTACTAGTAATTAAGTCTTAATCTTTAATACTTTTATGAAAATGGCTTTTACTTTACTAGTCTTTATAGAGTAAAGATGTGATAACCTCCAGTCTTTATAGAGTAAAGATGTGATAACCTTCTCCTTCTTCTTTCTTCTTTTTTCTTTTTCTTTTTTCTTCTTTTTTTTTTCTTTTTTTTTTTTTTTTCCCGAAGGTGGCAAAACCTATCAAACTCAGGTGTCAAACCAACAGTGAGGACAACCATCTCTGGCTGCTATCCACGAATGTTGGTTTGACTCATCACCGTTATCAAGGAAAACCACGCCCCCTGTAATAACCCACTGGTGGTCCTTAAGGGAGCATGCTTTCACTCCTGCCAGAAGCCTCTGAATCTTGAGCCATTAACCTGTTTCCTTACGTCCCAGGAAGACCAGCTCTTAGTCAAGCAAAAGCAGTTTTAAAATATACTTCAGGCCAAAAGATGTGTCAACCTACCATCACTATTCTCTAAAATAAACAAATTAATATGAATTTCAAAGTAACAAATATTTTAATATAAATATTAAAACAATTAAAATAAAGTTATACTTGAAAC